>JBBJLS010038263.1:0-14069 GCA_037577275.1 Bryconaethiops microstoma
CAGACAGGTTTAATTGATTTCATGCCAGGCCCAAAAAAAAAAGTGTTCCTTTAATTTTTGTGAGCAGTGTATATATATATATTCACACACATGCACACAGTTTAAATGCTCCCCCTGTATATACAGTGCCAGAAAAAATGAGTTCACTGTAATTTCATTTTAAATCAGCATCTCTATGAGTATGACAACCATTCCACGCCAGCATTTGTTAAATTCCTACACAAGCACCTCATTCTGCTTTAAGAGGTACTGATTAGTGATCACCTGTGCTCTCTTCTCGCATTGTGACCAGTTGAAGTACGTCTAAGGTAATTATTGCCATTTTGTTTAAGAGTGAACAAGTGATTTGTTTTCTTTGAATTATTCAAGTTCTGTAAACACAGCATCATTTCTCTTATTTTGATGTGTTGTCATTTCCTTTCATATTCTGCTTTAAAGAACAATATTTTTTATTTACAAATTAGGAGAAATATTGTCAGCCGTTCTTAAAAACTAAGGCAAAGCTGTTAAGTTCAATACTCGCACCTATATAAGATAAAGCCGGAGAAACTGAATACTTTTGCAGTGCTCTCTTATTTTTTCCGGAGCTTCTCAAGATCCCTTTTAAAAACAACAAGGGAATGAGCTGGAGCAGGTGCGGCAGGTGGTGTTTGAAACTGGATTTTGCAGGAAGGTGGATCTCCAGGACCAGAGCTGGGGAACACCGATGTTTAAACTGATGTTTCAGTGTGATGTGTGTGTTCAGGCTGACATGGTCACTCCCTGTTCCTCTTACGGTGGTGGGTAAGGAGGCATCATGCTGTCAGTGTACAGCACTGCCTGGGCTCCATTCATATATACAGTCATTCCTCACTACCACTGCAGTTCTGATATACAAGGCTGATTTCTGAGTTCTTTGCTAGTTGCAGCTGGGCAATCTCTGTTCCTGTATCATTTTCTACACATCTGAAATATACATTTTTCATATAAAAATTAATTATGTTTTCTCTCTCTCTCTCTTTTCTGTTATTATTCCTTCCTCTCTATTTTTCTCCTTCTTCCTTTGTACATCTCTGTCCCTTTATTTTTGTCTTGTCTTTTCTTACTTACTTTCTTTTGTTCTTTCTGCCACTCTCCCTTCTTTCTATGTATTGCTATCCATTCCTCTCTGTTTCTCTTTCTTCCTTTGTATATCTGTTTATCTCGCCTTTTATTTCTGTCTTTTACTCTCTCTGTCTCCTATTGTGTCTTCATCTTTTTTTTTTATGCTTTCTTTCTTTCTTTCTTTCTTTCTTTCTCTCTCTCTCCCACCCTTCTTCTCGTTCTCATTCTCTGTGCAACTTTCTCTCCATCTCTCTCTCAATCTCTCTCTCTACCTCTCACTTTCTCTCTCTCTCTTTCTCTCTCTCTACCTCTCTCTCTACCGGCCCTCTGAATTTATTAGCCATTGTGCGAGAGTTTCCTGCCAGATAACGTCTGCGGATGGTGCGAGGCCAGACAATGCCTATTGTGTCCTAATTACAGGTCAAACTCTTACACAGTTGGAATGTAGTCCAGAAGTCTTTTACGTGTGTGTGTGTGTATGTTTATGAGTGTGTTTGCACATAACAGCATGTCCCTACCACCCCGACCAGGGCCGCCACAGCGCCAGTGTCCAAAACATCTGGAAAATTCTGAGCCGTTAAGGTCGGAATAACACAAAGGTGAGGCAGAAGAAAAAGCGGGAGCAAAGAGGTGGACGCGAATTCCAGGGAAACACAAATAAACGAGGCACTCTGGGCTGACGGCCTTGACCTTTGGCGGCCAGTAACACTGTGTGTGAGCACCATGTTTTGAAGGAAGAGTTTTAAGGCTAGAACAAAGGACCAGTGGGTTACATAAAGGGGAAGGGAGTGCATTAGAGGTTCTTTCAGTGGTGTCAGTCAAACAAAATGGCATTGCTGTCAGGTGTCAGAAAAGAATGTGTTTCCTGAGTAAGTCGAAAACATTTTCTAAATGTCTCTCCTAACCAAGGTTAGGCCTGAGGGTTAGTTCTAAACTGGGGTGGAGTTTGGCTTTTTCAGTTGAACCTGTGAAAAATGTCTGCTCCAAGATGTGCGGCAAAGTTACCTAACTAGCCAGCTCATAGCAGTATTTCATGAAAAATCATCACAAATTCACAAACTTACCTCAGATGTAATCAATCAACCAAGACATTTGGAGTCAAGAGTAAACTCCAGAAGTCAATAATCACCCAAAATGTTTCCACTAGAATACATCACCAAAAACCAAAACTACTCTCAAACCACAGCCAACTCTTCATTAAGGTGGCACAGACATGTAGAGGTGGTTTAGGACACAGTATCTTACTGTGAGCTATAAAAATTGATCACCGTCCCAAAAATTAAAAGTAGATCAGTACTCATATTACTGAAATGATTTGTGAAAACAGACCCTGTTGTCAGCTCGCAGATTTCGGCCATGCAGTGAAGTCCTGTTCACTTTTATAGCTCCTAGTAAGTCGTACAGCTGGACTTAGATTAAGTGGGTTGAGAGAAGTTTTGGGCATGTATTCCCAAAAAAAGATTTGGGTGACTGTCAGTCAAGACTCCAAAACATCTTGACTGATTGACTGTATGTGGTATGACTGTATGTATGATAAATTGTGTAAATTGTCAAACTATTCCCTTAAAATCCATTTTGTAATGAACAGTGTTCCACAAGTCTTTAGACACACATGGATTACTATTTGATGAGGCTTCTTACGTTTTGACAATGATTTGTAGACTTTTAAAGAGAGCTTTTTCCTGCTCCTTTGCAAATAATTTGGATGTATTGCTCCTATAAATTACTAAGCATTACTTTATTTTCTGCTGAAAACTATATTGGCAATATGCTGGGCTCTAAAGCAACACAGAAGAAGGGGTGAGCATCATTATTTGGGCTCTTTAGGCCAGTCCTACATCCAAATGACTAGAGGGGTTACACAAATGATGAGAGAGAACAAATATGATGCTCTTTCGCTGCTGTCAGGTAAGCAAGGAAAAGCATGATTGTGAGGTGTCAGTAATTCTAAAAGGTTCATCCTAAGCCTATGCAAGTTCTCCATCTTTTGTTCTCCCGTTATCCCTCAGGCCTACAGGTGCATGTGAAGACAAGCTCTCCTTAAAACTGTAGTGTATGTTTTGGGAGTGTGGGAAAAGTGAGTAGTAGGTGAGTGCTGGTGTGTGTGAGTTTACGTTTATGGATTAATAAGTGTGTTTGAAGCAGCTGGCTCCAGGCTGGGCTAGATGACTGACAGACTGCTATCCCTGTAGAATGTGCAAATATCCCTGATTGACCCTTCATCAGTAAAGACAATAAGAAAAGGATTGTTACTACATGGTCAAAAGTAAACTCTGTCTGCAACAGTGTTTAGATAGTTGGCAAACGTGTCAAAGTAACATCCACATGAATGCCAGGACCCAAAGTTTCCCAGCAGAACACTCTCCAGAGCATAACACAGGTAAGTGACGAACACACACACACAGCCAGGCACACGATGTAAAAGAAAACATGATTCATAACACCACACCAACTCCTTCCATTGTGGTCGACAAGGGTCAGCATGGGCACTCTGACTGGTCTGCAGCTGCACAGCACTATACACAGCAGACTGTAACGGACTGTGTGTTCTGACACCCTTCTATCATAGCCAGTATTAACTTTTCCCGCAATCTGTGCTACAGTAGCTCTACTCTGGAATCGGCCCAGACAGGGTAGCCTTCAATCCCCACACTCATCAATGAGCCGTGGACGCCCGTGACTTTGTTGCCGGTTCACTGCTTGTCTTTCCTTAGACCGCTTTTCGATTCAATTCAATTCAATTTTATTTTTATAGCACTTTTTACAACCAAGTTGTCACAAAGCGGCTTTACAGAGTCCAGGTCCGAGCCCCTAGTGAGTAAACCAAAGGCGACAGAGGCGAGGAAAAACTCCCTCAGCTGGAGGGAGAACCCTCGGGAGGAACCAAGATTCAAAAGGGGAACCCATCATCCTCAGGTCGACCCAGAGAGAAAGAAAAGAGAGTCGTTCAGGGGATAAATAACAAGAGACGGCCTTCATGAACAAGATTATTGACAGATAGGCCATTTACGGCTAACAGAGTTGGAACCACTAAGTGTCCATATGGGTAAATTCTTTTAGGAAGAGTACTGACCAACTGACCACTGCATACCAGAAACACCCACAAGACCTGCCATTTTGGAGACGACACAGTTTGGCCAGAAGAGTACTGTGGGAACAGCACTTCGGAAATCATATTTAAAAACTGTTTGGATAAGCACTCAGTCAGTTTTCATTGTGGAAGTTCCCATCAGAAACCTGGTCATTCATTAAATCAGTCATTCATTACATTAAAGCAGGAGCTGTTGATGGAATATATATATATATATATATATATACACACTCCACACAACTCTCTGTAGCCATGACTGAGCTCAGCTTGGCCTGGATGTTGCCTCCACTCCCACTTTCCTTGACAAAAAAAGGTGAACTAGCCCAATGAAGAAAAAAAATAAAAGTGGCTAATTACACTGAAAAAAGTACAAACTCTATGGTGGTGATAAAACTAGAACTGTATCTTCCCAGACAGCAAAATCAGATTGAAACAACATTGAACAGTCGTCAGGAAGAAATATTGAATTGATGTTGATATGCGACGTTGAAACCAAATTGAAAGCACTCGTTATGTTTTACGTTGAATTTAACAGCGGATTTTAAAACATAATTGACAATAAATCAACATCAATTTAACCATAATCTAAAAGGTAAATCCAAGCTATTTTAGTTGATTTTATATTGAGAAAACATTATTTATCAATGTTGATTCAAGCATCATCTAAAGTCGGTCTTCAGCTACGTTTTAAGTGATTTACTGTTGAAACTATATTAGTAATCCAAATGAATTCAACAGTCATCTAAAGTCAGTCTTCCGATTTTATACTAAAACATTTTGGGCAAAATAATTACGCAAGTCAATTCAAAAAGTGAATATTTTAATAATATTTGTAAAGCAAGTGTCACAGGTAAGCTTTGTGCTGAAATAGATCTAAACACACCACAAATTGTAAACTAGGAACGCAACATCCCTCCAAACTGGTAAAACACACTGCCCGCTAAACACTGTTAGACAAAAAATTTGAGCTTGTTAAAAGTTAAAGTATTAGCTTGAAAGTGTAATTATTACATATTTACTGTGGCACATTAAAGCTGTGTTTGACAAAGAGGCTAGAATTGTGGCGTATGACCTGGGAGCATGTATTAATACATTGTCGCCCCCTGCTGGTCAATTTCAGTAAAGAAATTCTTACGTTTGTAGTTAATTATGAAACATTCATTCATTTTCTGTAACTGCTTAATCCTCACTAGGGTTGCAGGTACCCTGAGTCTGTCCCAGAACCAATTGTTGTGAGGCAGCGACTCACCCTGGGCAGGACGCATACACACACACACACACACACACACACACACCGTTCATTCACACACTCACATCTATGGTCAATTTAGAACCCCCAATTCAGCTGACATGCTTGTCTTTGGACTGTGGGAGAAACCGGAGACCCTGAAGGAAACCCAATCCACCACAAGGAGAACATGCAAACTCCACACACATGGTCAGGACCCGGATTTGAACCCCCAACCCTGGAGGTGTGCGGCAACAGCGCCATCCACTGCATCACCATAGGTCATGAAGCATCAAATTTATTCATTTGAGTACTTGCTCGAAAACACAGATAAATATGCAAAGCCTGTAACATGCTTCCTTTCGGAGCAGCCCTAACACGCTCTGTTTCTTGTTACGTCCGGCTCTAACATCTAACACTCTGGATAATTGTGAGCTGTCTCTGCTAATCTGGGAACAGATTTTTAATTACCTTCATCAGGTGAGCTAATAAGCAGAACCCTCCCAGGACCCTGTGCAACTCAGAACCCCAGAAGGACATTAAAAAGCTATTAACCCAAAGCTGCAATGCTGCAGGCACAAAAGAGCTGATGAATCACTGAGTTTGTTCGTATTTATGTCGAACAAACTTAAAATATTTGTACAATAGAGGATAGTGCAGTACAGGAGACACGTGCATTAGGTTGTATTGTAGTCCCCCAACTTTTAAATCAGGGGTGTCGAACTCCGGTCCTGGAGGGCCGTGGTCCAGCACGTTTTTGGTGATTTCCCTGCTCAGAAACACCTGGTTCACCTCGCCAGTTAATTGTCAGGTTTAGTGAATGTGTTTGAGGAGAACTACCATCAAACTGTGCTGCACACCGGCCCTCCAGGACCGGAGCTTGACACCTCCTGTTTTAAATGGTGAGGGTGCCATCTAGCTGCGATGCTTTGTCATGACATCTATTTTTCAATCTGGTGTCAAAATCTAAGACAACAAAAATATAAACGCAGAGGTTTATTGATTAAACTTTTGTTTAAAAGTGGCAAAAACTAAATTAAAAATATTATACATTCATTTTAAATTGTTAAAAAAAACTATTTGTAGAAAGACTAGCACATTCCCACATATTTTACAAATGATGGACCTTTCGAGAAAAGTACCTGAATGTGGTAAACATCCGAAACCGGACGTCTGCTTGTGGAATGTGAGTTGTGGAACTAAAGCGGGTTACTGGCTTTTTGGTGTGTGATCGATGGTCGTGAGCAGGTGAATCACACGAATAAAGTATGATTATGTTTAAAAATATATTAAAATAAAATAATCTAAAAATATATATAAAAAAAGCTACTAGGGTATAGAAAAGTTTAAATTAAAAATGTCATATCTGTAGAGTAGTGCACCTGAGTTTAAGTCTCTACAGTGTGTGTGTGTGTGTGTGTGTGTGTGTGTGTGTGTGTTTGATCCTGTGGTCAGGCAGACTCTGCAGTGGACTCGTCTTGGATTGGGGTCTCTCCTGGAACACACACAGAGGAAGACAGGCTGTGAACTATGTGGAGAGAATAGGAAAATGAAAAGCAATTGCCACCAGAATGAGATGCTCTGGAGTAGCCACACGTGAGCCTAAGTAAAGTAAAGTGGCCCTTATAGTCATGCGTGAACACAGCACAGCACACAATGTGAACAGTGTGAAATTCTTTCTCTGTATTTAACCCCTTCACCAAGTGAAGCAGTGGACAGCCAGCGATGCAGCGCCTGGGGACAGTTCTTTGCTCAAGAGTACCTCAGTTGTGCCACTGGTGGCCATGAGATTCGAACCCACAGCCTTCCAATCGCAGGGGCAACTCCCTAACCACCAAGCCATGAATCCAACAGCACTGTTGAGCAGTCAAACTATGTTCTCTGTAGTAATGGTATGTGCTGGAGTGGCGTTTGGAATATACGACCAATCATCCAACATCAACACCTGACCTGACTAACATCTAGTGTAAAGCTTAAGATGCCCCTAATTTCTAAAAAATTTTTGGATGAGCAGGTGTGGACACTTTTGACATACAGTGTATATACAAAGAAAAACTGACCCCATCTGTGTTTCATTTTTGCTGCTTTCAGAGCAAAAACACAGGAACCACAGAAGAAATGTAAAAAAATTCCAGAGAGTGACAGAGAAAGATTTGTACTAGAGAGAGGAAGAAAGAGAGAGAGAGAGAGAGCAGAAGTTTGTATTAGAGAAAAAGATAGAGAGCGGTAGGGAGCTTGTATTAGAGAGAGAGAGAGAGAGAGAGAGAGAGAGAGAGATGGATTTTGTTTTAATAAAGAAATGTGAGAGGTAAGGGGTTTGTATTAGAGAGAAAGTGAGAGAGACGGTTTGTATTGAGACGGTAGAGGTAGTGGTAGAGTAAGAGAGTTTGAAACATAACAAGAGACCGCCACTTAATGAAGACCTACATGCTTTAGCTTAGAAAAAAAAGCTACATTGAAGAACTACAGAGCCACTAAAAGGACATGGTTATTTTTTTTAGGTAAAAATTATGTTTAAACTCATAGTTTTGGCATGAGTCTTGTGATTTTTTTTTTCTCTTGTGCTCACGCTTGTCATAGGTTGGCACCTCACATACCAACTGCGAGCCAGACCTTCTCGTTCAACATCAGTGCCTGACCTCATAAATGCTCTACAGAATTAATGGACACAAATTCCAACAGAAACTCCAAAATCTTGTGGAAAGTCTTCCAAGAAGAGTGGAAGCTGTTCTAGCTGCAAAGGGGGGGACACAAAGTATTGGGACACATTTGAACGTGTCCCAATACTTTTGTCCATATAGTGTACGTGCGACCAAAGACAGTCAGGTCATGCGAAATGACTTGTCTTTTTTCCATTTTGAATTACATTGAAAAAAATGCGTTTCAAAAAAGATTCGTCATTTTTATTCACAATTCTGAAGTCTGGACAGGATGGTGTGTAGTACACGCGAACCTTTTACGTAAAAAGTGACACAGTGTCTTTTCAGTGCCTCTGAAAGCCTCAGATCGACAAAGAGCAGAGAGCGTGAAAGAGAGAGAGGGGGTTAGTCATTACAGAAAAACCGAAGTGGAAACAGTATACTCTTTCACACCACACCAACTCTCCCCTCCGTGCCCCTTAAATAATAGACTTCTTAACGCAATTAAACCATTACAACATCCACACCCATCCCAGGATTCCAGGCTCGATGCCCACCTCTGAAAAGCCAAAGCAATGAGGGGAAGGCCGAAACAAGAGGTCCTTGTGTTTCATGCACCTTCACTATGAGTGTGTCTATGATTGCAGCCCTAGGATGTTCATGTGCTGGAAAAAATCTATTTAACTTTGCCAGTCACTGTGTTTTTTACGTGGCATGAAAGAATATCTTGTCCTTGTTGTCGTACTGCTTAGAACATATGTTATCAAATACACTGTATGACATGTAAGTCACTGTAAATACACTGTATGACATGAAGTAAAAGTGCCAATTGCTGAACTGAGCTGAACTGAATTAAAATGAACTGAACTGAACTGAGCTAAATTAAAATTACCTGCACTAAGCTGAGCTGAAGTGAGCTGAACTGAACTGAACTGAACTGAATTTAGTAGAACTGAACTAAACTGAACTGACTCAAACTGCTTTCACATGAACTGAAATGAACTAAACTGACCCAATTCCACGTTGATTGAACTGAACCAAGTTCAAATGATCTGAATGGAATTGATCTGAATGGACTCAAACTGGACTGAACCATTCTCAACTGAAATGAATTCTTCTGAACTGAGCTGACCTGAACCACAGTACAATTGAACTGAAACGAACTGAAATGAATGAAACAGAATGAAACTGAACTGACATGAACAGGTCCGTCATGCAGTCCATGCTTACCTTTCATCAGCATCTCTACGGCTTTCTTGTCTGCTTTGATATAGAGGGCGGTCAGGAGGAAGAAAAGTCCTCCCAAGACCCCCACAAACGGGCAGAAGAGAACGCTGTACTCCAGACTACGGAACCTCCAGTCAGGAGAGTCAGGCTTAAACTTACTCAGAGCATCTGAAATCTGGAAACAACACACACACACACACACATACACACACACAAATGATGTGGTCAGGATGCACTTTTTAGCCATGCATTTCTCAGAGCTGACCTCCATCAATGATACTAATACATAGAAATGATCTCTGGTGTTAATGAAAGCGTAGCTTGACCCATTTCCCAATCAAAGCACATTGTAAGAATGGGAGAAATCCTATTAAAAGTTCAAATTATATCCTTTCAGTCCAGACCACGTTTGTGTTGTGAGTAGAATAGATGTTGTACTTTGATGTGAATTCGATGAAAAGTTGCTGTTCTAATTTGATGGAAACCTATTTTGAGGAAAGAAAACACATTCTAGCACTGCTTTCGTCACTGGTTGACGTGAAAAACAAACAGAACCTGTCAGTACAGACTGCATATTGTTACTGACGTACCTATGTAATAAAGTTTACTTTATCACATTTAAACTGTATCGATAAATGGCAAAAAAATCTCTCTATACTTTAATGGTTTGGGTGATTTTTGATAAGCCTCTGGATTGTGTGCTTACAGCGCCAAGCAGATATGGACTTCCAGCATCACCCAGAAGATGACACACCATAATCTGTAAAGCTTCTGCTGTCGCCCTCCTGGTGGGTATGACAACATACTAAAACACATAGGAAAGGACAAGAAGAAAGAAAATACTAAGTTTTAACCACGATCAGGTATTTTGTGG
Source organism: Bryconaethiops microstoma (assembly GCA_037577275.1). Taxonomy (NCBI): domain Eukaryota; kingdom Metazoa; phylum Chordata; class Actinopteri; order Characiformes; family Alestidae; genus Bryconaethiops; species Bryconaethiops microstoma. The sequence continues at coordinate 10,143 of JBBJLS010038263.1, forward strand.
ATACTGACAAAGCTTCATGTACCATTTGGCATCAAAATGTTCACATTCTTACCAGCAGGATGTCAGCTAGAATGGCCCAGTTTAGTGAAAGTAGAGTCTCTCCGATAGCAATGCATGTCTAGATGATAAAACAAGTACACACACATGATGGAAATGTGTAGTTAAATGTGTAGTTAGATGTATTTCGAAATCAGATTCAATCATTTTCAGAGTACAATTTTAACCTTGCTTGTTATTTTAACGCTATATGGACAAACGTATTGGGACACCTGACCATTACACCAACAGGGATTTTGACATTGCATTCAAATACATATTAAAGTCTATAGTTCCCCCTTTGCAGCTATAACAGCTTCCACTCTTCTTTCCTAACCCAAACAATGAAGAACAGGTGTGTCCCAATACTTTTGTCCATATTGCATGTATTACAGTGAACATACGTATGTTGCAGGAATGCTGGTGGATGCCATAATAATGGCGATGAACAAGCAGGGCGAAGAGCTGAGCATGCCTACAGCGCAGATGAGTGGGTCTGCATTGGCCACTCTGTCTCTCAGCTTCCTGGATATATGGGTGCCGATGAAAACCCCTACTATGCCTGTTACCACTGTGATTCCCCCGAAAATGTAACTGTGAAGGGAAATTACAGAGCAGGGAAGGTCAGCATAGACTTTAACCTCAATCATTTCCAATTCCTTTTTTAAAAAGCAAGTAGTTTGGTGTTTGCCAGGTAAATCCCTATTTGACCTGGATTAGGTTTACTGGAGGAGGTCCAGTAATGTACTTTGTTAGTCCCTGACTGCCCAATTCATTTGGGATTTCCCCCAAATTAGCCCAGTTCAAAATCACAGAGCCCAGACGTTCACATCAGCATTAAGATTAGGCTAGAAAAGTTGGCTTATTCAACTCTGTCAGGGCTGGGGACTGTGACAGCTGGCGGCCACTAGAGGCCGCCCTTTTCTGTTAATGTAAATGGGACTTCTATTGTGAAGTTAAGTGTTTCTGTTTTATGATTGGTTTGTTGGGTTTAGAAGTTTTGTATTTAGTTTGGTGTTGACCGACCTGCGTTATCGGTCAAACCTGCCCCCTTCACGTGTTGTGGTGTTTTCCTGCTCTACTTTTGTTTCGTCAAGGTTCATACTTTTGTATTCAGGCCTGGTTTGCTTTGATTTAAAAGAAAAGAAAAGAGGATGCAATATTTCGACTATCCCTGGTGTGTGTGTGCCTGTCCCACATGCCTGGAGACAGGGCTTACGTGTGACAAACTCATCAAATGCACCAAACATAATCACACCCTTGTGAAAAGTACTTTCAATATATTTTATATTGAAAAAATATCTCCTCTGAATTAGGCCGTCACCAAATTGTTGTGGATTGTAATAGTCCTACTCTGAGAATAATCAAGCTCCGTTTTTAGCAGTTAGCTTTGTCAACCAGGTCCCTAAAGAGAAATGCGATTGGCAGATTTTGTTATTATATTACTTGGAGGTCATTTTAAACAAGACTACTATTAATGAAGGAGTGCTAGGTTCAGAAAAGTTGATGATGTTCTGACTTGTGGAAACTACGGATATTGTAAATTCATAGTGGACTATAATTACAGATCTTGTCAGAAACCATTTAGATTACCGCACCTCCCCAGGTAAAAATGAACCCAGCTGTAATAGGGCTTTATGTATAGTACAGTAGAAGTACAATCAAATCTCAGAAATGTGTTGCTGTGAATGCTATAGCTTGAATACCACACCCAGAGTGAATGTCAAGACATGTTTGGTGTCCAGATGTTCACTACTTTGGCCTACAAAGCATATACCCACCAATTAGCACTGCTCACAACTCTATTCAAATTGACTAACATATGTGGTTAATGACACTGTATGACATACTGTTCTCTATATAAATGGGCAAAATGCAATTTTGTCCATTGTTGTCTTACTATTACTAGCAGTCCTCTGTCTCCACCCACATGTCTCCACCCTAGCCCCGCCCTCTTATTATTAGTCTTACTTCCTGTATGTAGTTTGTTTCTCCACCTTAGCCTTGTCTTTCCTGTAAGTAGCCCTGCGTCAGAAACCACCAGCATCAGAAACCGCCTATCTGAGGTCAACTATGCAGCAGAGTTTGAGGAAAAGTCTGCTATTACTCATTCGTCACATCAGCTTCAAAGCAAAACTAGAGAAGCAAACTTCAGATACCAAACATGTGTCTCAATTGATGGGAAAATCGCATAAATATGACTTATTATATCATTGTTCCCTTTTTTTTGAGGAAATATTTATGATAAATTGTGATGTGACAAATAAACCACACCAGTGCTGTGTATAGATAAGAAGACAAAGAACATCATTGCGGTACCTGTCAGAAGGATCACAGGGCTCTTTTATGCAGGGGTCTGTGATGCCCTGTAGGATGCGAGCGCGAGACAGGAAGGTGGGTGTCCAAAAGGCCAAAGCCCCAGTGACGAAAGCCATGGCGGTCACTCCTAAAGAGGACCACACGAAGCTCCGGCTGAAGGAAAACACGCATAAACACACATATACACTCTCAAGACTGGTGGTAAATAGGATGCAGAGGAACATTTCTTCTTCGGAAGCTTAGATTCATGTTTACTGTAGTGGGGGCTCACTGTGGTAGACTCTTTACATTTGGAAATCAATGTCCTCACCAGCACTCATGGTTTATCAGACGGAGGAGTTTGACCTAAAGCCCAGCAAACGGATTGTTCTGGCTTTGAAATATTAATCGTTTTAAAATGCTTTATTGCAATGGCTTGTAAACTGCTTTGTCCACCATATTTTGGAGAGTTTAAAAACGGAAATGTGTCAGTTTGAAATCATTTTTGGGCATAGGCTGCCGCTTGTGAAAAGCTGACTTGCGTTCACTCTGCTTCTTTCCAAGGTCTCCTCTAACACACTTCACTCAGGCCCTCCTGAACATAACGTCAGCGATTCCCCAGAGTGGAAATTGCGAGTCCAAGTTTTCAAGGGCATATTAGAATCAGTACTAAAACAGTTGGTTGGTCTTGATGGTAAAAGGCCTAAAAGCTTTGTGGCCTTCATTGGTGCTGCAAATGCCTAAATGTAACTGTAATGTACTCTTGGTTTTACAAGATTGTTGACATTAATGACAATTTTGTCACAACTGATCGATTTTCTCTGTTGTCCCAGCACTATTTTTTGTAGTTTTGGGCTATTTGGCATAACTGTGTAAAACTGAACCAACACTTTAATGTACTCACTTTCTGAGGAGATACTTAATGTCCTCCCAGTAGGTTGTGTGCTCTATGCTTGTTGCTCCTTGGGTTTCAGACGCTCCTCGGGGTGGGTTAGGGATCAGGAACACCAGCAGCAAGAAGCCCAGTCCACCCAGGATGGGGTTGAGCTGCAGTACAAACAGCAGTTAACTACAGTGTCCAGCCTTAGTCTTAGTCTAGGTCAGTCCTGGAGAATTACCACCCTGTAGAGTTTAGTTGAAACCAGTTAATGGAGGTCTTCAAGACCACATGTATGTGAATATATATGTAAATATGAGTATTCAAGTGTACAGAAACGAAGCTGTTTAGTGTGTCAAATGTGTTTAAACCTTACAGAGTGAATCGGAATTCAACAGAATTTTTTTCTCCATACAGTGATGTGTTTCCAAGTGACACACAGTATTAGGGAGGGTCTCGGAAGTGTTGGGAAAAGAAGGTATTCCATAAGCTTACATTGTTTGGAGTGCAACTCCAAACCATTATTTGTGTTAAGTAGTAAACATATTTCAGTAGTAAATATATTTAGTTATCTATAGTAGTACTACATATACAGTACCGTGCAAAAGTTTTAGGCTCCTGGGAAAATGATACTTAAAATCTGTTTACTACTGGACAGTAGTGTTAAGTTAGTGTTAAAACATTAATATTACAATAAATACAATTAACATTATTAC
>JBBJLS010038272.1:0-14067 GCA_037577275.1 Bryconaethiops microstoma
ACTCCTCACGTCCCTTCTCACCGGACAGGCAGCTGAGTGGGCTACCGCGGTCTTGAGGTCCGGAATTGAAGTGGCCTATTCCTACCCCGACTTCACTCGACAGCTCAAGGCCGCGTTCCAACACCCTGAGAGTGAGGTGGTGTTGGACTCCAGACTCTACCATCTGCGTCATGGAGACCGTCCGGTGAGCCTGTACGTGGCTGAGTTTAGGACCCTCGCTGTGCAGACCACCTGGAGTGACGCGGCGAACTGGCGGTTCACAAGCTCCCAGAGACCTTCGAGGGGATGACTGAGCTCAGTCTCCGCATTGACAAACGGCTCAGCTCCCTTCCCAAACCTGCTCCCCGGACTCGGGCCATCGGCGTCCACGCCCCAGCTCTGTCTTTCACCAGGCCCACACCGGCCACTCTCGCCTCAGACGCCCACTCCGGAGTCGGGGAGCCCATGCAGATAGGACGAGCTAACCCCCCTTTATACCTCTCTGTGTACGTGTGAGAATGCGGATTTCTTTGGTGGGAATCCCTACTCCTTAACGGAGTGTTCTTATACTAACTGCGTGGGCAACCCGCTCTCTCGTGTGTATCCGCGATTGGGCTCTTCCCTCACACCACAACTGGGCACTTACCAGTCATTCGTGTCTTCCCCATGACAATTGAAGGCATTAATTCAGGAGGTTCTATTATTTGGGGGGCAAATTTGAAAAAATTGTAGGAAAATTCCCTTAATCAGCTTTAATTTGTGCATTTTTTCTATTAATTTTCCTTAATTTCCAGTATAGGAAAGTAAGGCAAAAATTAAGGTGATTTTAAGGGGTAAAATTAAGGCGTTTGGTTTCATAGTGATGAATGTAGCAATTTTTGCAGCATATGTTATTTGTTTCCTGGGACAGGACCATTTAGTTTGAAAAGTGGTGGGGATCATACTGAGTGTATTTATCAAGCTGGGTGTATGTGTATGTGTGTCACGAAAGAGGGGTCCGGAACGGGCCGAGGAGAAGATGAAGCACAGATGCAGACTTCCATATTTAAGGTGAGGTTTTATTTATCACACACATCTGGGTCTAATCATCCATCAGAGGAACTATCCTCAAGTGCGGGTGAAGAACAATTCACAGTCCTACAGCGACCCCCAGCGGTCACCGACTGTAACCATGACAGTACCCACCCCTAAAGGCGGCACTCCGGGATGGCCAAAGCAACCCCCCGCCCCACCAGACCCAGGGAGGGGGGGAGGGCGAGGAAACATATAGTCCAACTTCCAGGGTGGCGGCGGGAGTGGAGGAGATGGGGTAGACCCCCTTGAGGAGCTGAGAAGCGGGGTGGGAACCGATACAAAGTCAGAACTCGGTGAGCCTGTTGCGGAAACCAGGACCAGGGCTAGAATCGGAGCCTCTGATGCGAGAACCGGGACAGGAACTGGAGTAGGAGAGCCCAGTGCAGTGACCGGAACAGGGTCAGCAACTGGGGTCGGCGAATCCGGTGCGGGAACTGGAACAGAGTCAGGTGCCAGGGTCGGCGAATCTGGTGCGGTAACCGGATCGAGGTCAGGAGCTGGAGTCAGTGGGTCTGGTGTGGTAACCGGAGCATGGTCAGGAGCTGGAGTCGGCGGGTCCGGTGCGGGAACCGGAGCGTGGTCAGGAGCTGGAGTCGGCGGGTCTGGTGCGCGAACCGGAACGGGGGCAGGAGCTGGAGTCGGCGGGTCTGGTGCGGGAACCGGAGCGGGAGCAGGAGCTGGAGTCGGCGGGTCCGGTGTGGGAACCGGGGCATGGTCAGGAGCTGGAGTTGGCGGGTCCGGTGCAGGAACCGGAACGGGGGCAGGAGCTGGAGTCGGTGGGTCCGGTGCGGGAACCGGAGCGGGAGCAGGAGCTGGAGTCAGCGGGTCCGGTGCAGAAACCGGGGCGTGGTCAGGAGCAGAGGCGCCCGGTACGGGGACCGGAGCAGGGTCAAGAGCTGAGGCGCCCGGAGCTGGACATGGAGACGGAGCTGGACATGGAGACGGAGCTGGACCTTGGGTGCATGGAGACGGAGCTGGACCTTGGGTGCGTGGAGACGGAGCTGGAACTGGGGTGCATGGAGATGGAGCTGGACATGGAGACGGAGCTGGACCTTGGGTGCGTGGAGACGGAGCTGGACATGGAGACGGAGCTGGACCTTGGGTGCGAAGAGCCGAGGCTGGGCCTTGGGTGCGAAGAGCCGAGGCTGGGCCTTGGGTGCGAAGAGCCGAGGCTGGGCCTTGGGTGCGAAGAGCCGAGCCTGGAGCCGGACCGGGTACAGGAGCTGGAATTGGAGTCGGATCGGGTAAAGCAGCTGAACAAAAGGATATGAGACTGGAGAGACACTGAAGAAGGGGGGCAGGACCAAAAGGATCTGAAGTAAGCTGATGGGAAGTGGATTGACATGGACCTGTGGGAGTGAGAGAGAGAGGAGCGGAAGAGAGAAGAGCAGGAGAGAGAGGAATGAGAGGTGCAGAAACGGGTGTTAGAGAGGCAGAAACAGAAACGGGAGCGAGAGAGATGGAGACGGGAGCGAGAGAGGTAGAAACGGGAGCAAGAGAGGGAGAAACGGGAGTGAGAGAGGGAGAAACGGGAGTGAGAAAGGGAGAAACGGGAGTGAGACAGGGAGAAACGGGAGCGAGAGATGCAGAGACGGGAGCGAGAGAGATAGGGGCAGGGCCGAGAGAGAGAGAGGTAGAACCGAGAGAGAGAGAGGCGTGGCTAGGCGACAGTGAGGCATGGCTAGGCGAGAGTGAGGCGTGGCTAGGTGAGAGAGAGGTGTGGCTAGGCGAGAGAGCGGCACGGCTGGGAGAGACAGGGGCACGGCTAGGAGAGAGAGGGGCACGGCTAGGAGAGAGAGGGGTATGGCTAGGAGAGAGAGAGTCACGGCTAGGAGAGAGAGGGGCATGGCTAGGAGAGAGAGAGGCATGGCTAGGAGAGAGAGAGGCATGGCTAGGAGAGAGAGAGGCATGGCTAGGAGAGAGAGAGGTACGGCTAGGAGAAGAACGACCAAGACGATTCTCTAAATGGAGGCTGAACTCTATCATACCCCCCAGTATCACGGGGAGCTCGATCCGGGAGAGTTCTGCTTGTAGGTGGGGTGTCAAACCTTCATAGAACGTGGTTCTCAGGAACGAGTCACTCATCCCTGTCCGGGCCATCAGGGTCCAAAACTCCGCTGTGTATTCCGTCACGGAGCGAGTTCCCTGCCTATTAAAAAGTCTCAGGTATGAAATGTATTAATCTTTCATAAAGTGGTGGGGATCAAAAAGTGTGGTTGTCCGCAGTGGTCCCAGCATCCCCAGCATATGCCTATTGTCACCAATAATGGCCAACAGTTAGCCCGGTGTGGCATGGAGGATGAAACCAATTGCGGAGTGACACGAGAGAGTAGGTATTCCATGCACTTTGCTGTAAGAATGCTCTCTGAGTAAGGATTCCCACCTGGAATCTGGGTTCTCACACATACATGTCAGTAAGACAACCCGTGTACTCACAGTCCTGAAGAGATGAGATGGCTGGTATGGTGGCTGGTGATGACTCAATGACTGAGCAATGGCTACCTCCATGACCTTGGCTTTTATACCATGTGATGCGCAAGAGTCCTTTTGTGCGTCACATGACCAGTGTGTGTGACACCTATGCTATCTGGTATTTGTATCATGTGAATGTCTACAGTCTAGTAACCTGTTGAGAATCCTTCGTCCCTCTAATCTCTCAAATGCAAATATTTATGTCAATGAACACGCCAGAGCCATAAGAAGCCCAAGTCCATGAATCATTGTTCATGGACAAGACATTCAAAAAGTTTAGTCATGTTATCAATGCAACATTTGCACTCTATAAGTATTTTCTGATGTAAACTCTGCAAAACATCTGAATGACAAGGGGAGAAAACACAGAAAAAGGAAAAAATATGCATCACTGATTGATTCAAGAACAGTATTTTAATGTTTGTATGGTGACAGACCACGCACTGCAAGGACAGTACATATACTGCAAATTGACATACAATGGTGTACTATTTACTGTAAAGTAGATTACAGTTACAGTATTACTGTGTATGCTCAGTGCTGTTTTCCCTGCACACAGAAGTACAAAGTTTCTTCACGCCATCATTGTTCCTTTCAAATGGTACATAGTATAACTGCTTCCTACTCATCTGGTGTCTTCTTAGCACTCTGTCAATAGTTGAGATGCTGACAGACTGGATGTTCACAAAGACATCGTTTTCAGCGATAATGACATAAACAACTGATGATGTATGATACATCTGCCAATAGCACATAAGCATCTGCTTAAATGTACAAAAGCATTTGCAAAATGACAAAATAAACAAGAAATCACTGTTATGATATGCACAAGTGACTAGAGGATGTGGAAATTGAACAAGCAGTTTTTAGAATTTCAGTTCTGTTCTGAGAAATGCCCCAAAAACAACTGAGAAAAAACTGTTACACTTTAATCCATATGAGGAGCATCTCTTAATGTCTACAGTTTGCTATAGTTGTAGAGTTACGCTGAATAATTATCAATGCTGGCAGTTTCCTGTTACATGGTACATACTGTGATTATTTGCTGGAATAAGATGATCCTGTACGTGTTCCTGCCAGTTGTTGATTACAACATACCTGATATGACTACCATTTGGCTGTGCATGACAATGCAAGCTTTTTTCTTTGGGAGTCATTATTGTGCAACGCTGGAACTACCAAACAAGTCTCTGCCGATTAACAAAGTGAGCCATTGTTTAACAGGACAAACATAATACTCTCGTCCAAATAGGAATTTTACACTGTTATAATTCAGCTAATAATGAATAATCAGTCAAAGCCTTGCTGTATCGTTCAATTGGGGGAGTCCTCACTAATAGATGGAGTTTAAACGCAACAAAATTGGTGAGAAATTAAGGGAGAAAAGACCTCCAACAACATCATAAAGCATTATTTCTTGCCATTTCATCGTTTAATTATCAGTGTTATAAAATGTATTAGTATTCACTAAGCCTCTGGAGAACGGGAATTATTTTTCCATTTCTCTAAAGTACATGAAAGGAAAAATATTCTGCTTCATCCATGTGCATGTCTAGACAGCACCACTGTTGGGAAATCAACATCACTTTGTTTCATTGTGTGTATGAGAGTGTATCAGAGAGAGAGATGGAAAGACAAACGGGCAGAAAGAAGCAATGAGAGAGATATACATAAATGGAGAGAGAGATATATAGAGAGAGAAACAGAAAGACAGAGAAAGAAAGAGAGACAGACAGAAAGGAAAAAGAGAGAGAAAAGCAGAGACAACCATAAACTGACACGATGCAGTGGGAAAGCACAGTTGCAGATGGTGAAAATAAGAAGTTTTATTAAAGACAAAGTACAATCCGCAAGGCAAAGAGTAGTAGGACAGTACAGGCTGAGTTGGTACACGGGAAGACAAAAGGGCGACCAGAGAAAACAGAGTCCATGCAAAAGGTAAAGCCAAAGGAGAAGTCAAAACACGAAGCAAAGTCCAGAAAACTAGGTAATCCAAGCAAGCAAGAGCAAATAATAATCCACACCACATGAAAGTTGAGTTCATGACAGAACTAAGTCAGTGTGTAACGTCCGGGTATTTATAGCAGCCCCAGAGATGTGTTCCTAGCATGTGCGTGACGGCATGACCACGGGCCATGGCTAGAACTCTGGGGACTGCAATCGACTAGACAATCGCGGAGGTTTGGTTGTTGTAGCGGTGGATGGCTTCAGGACTGGGATCCAAATATGTATTGGGATCCAAAGTTTTATTTCCTGGAAATTTTACTGTACTATGGCAATTTGCTGAGGTTACCAATGTTGACCACGGCCAGCCATTACTGAACAAGGCTCTTGTTCAGCTAAGAATTTCATTAAAGCTGTGATTATTAATAAAAGCAATGCTTTTTTCTTCTGGAGGAGGCCAAACCAGCAGTAAGAGTGAGATGATTTCACAAGGACAGACAAACACAAAGGATAGATTCTGGACAAAACAAATAGAGGTTCATGTGTACTGTCTCCATGGTAGAGGCGGTAGAGAACACCAGGTTTCTGATAGTAAACATTGCAGGCAACTTCACCTGGACCACAAACACCTCCTCTCTTACTTTGTAAGACAACCAAAATGGGCAAACCTCCCTCCCCCACCCTCACAGTGTTCTACAGGTGGACCATATAGAGCATCCTGACAAGCTGCATCTCTAGCTGGGACAGCAGTGCAAGCACTTCAGACGAAAGAGCCTAAATATGATTATTAAAACAGCTGGTGACAAAACTGTGGCACCTCTCCCATCACTTTGGGACATTTTCCTTAAACATTGCCTCAGAAAGTCCACTCACACGGACTCTTCACACTGCTCCCATCTGGCAGACGCTATCGTGTGAGAACTTTTTCCCCATCAGACTCCTCAAAACACTGCCTGCCCCCCACCCCCTTGATGTGCACAATTTCTGGATGTTAAAAGTACCTTTTGTAATGCACTTTTTAGCTTTTAGTTTGGAGCTTATATGTATAGTTTATTTATAATTGTGTATTCAGTGTGACTTTTGTCCTCTCTAAAATCTGGAGCCACGCTGATTCGTCCTTAATGTGTACATGGATATAAATGATAAAGTTTACTTCGACTATGACTTGACTTTGAGGAGGGACTGCATAGGCAATTCAGAGTTCTCCCCTGTTCTTTTTATTAAGGATTAGTTTGTAATCCATGCAAGACAATTTGACCATGGAAATAAGTGAAGAGGAGCAGAATCCCACTGTTGTCTTTTAACAATGTGGAACTTCAGACTGACAGCATGATAGCCAGCCTGTTTTCACAACTAGCCATTCGTATCCACTTCTGAGAATGCTGGGGCAGGGCGGATTCCTGCATAGCAGACAAATGTTCAGGCTGTACCATGACCCATTTATCAACAGTTTTTTTTCTGATAAAAACACAAGGCAGTGTAGACCTCTTCATGATTGATGACACTCCCAGAAACATCAGATGTGATATAAGTACGTTGACTTTTTTGGTCAGCTGGTAGCGATCATTACTTGACAAAAGAAACTGTGCAGTGAGAATTATAGGGGATTTTTGTAAAGGGAAAGTATTTTGCTGCTTTTTATTACAATTTCTGTATAATTCCTTGTTTGAGAGTCCTTCAGACTGGATTTGATGTGAAACAGCTCATTGTACAGAAGGCAACTTTGCCTTCCCATGCCTGTGTGCATCTGTCTAAAATGGCTTATAAAAATAACATGTTTTAGGCTGAAACATTGTCAGAGTTATTGTAAAACAATGCCAGACTGCATCTTCATAACCATTTCGTGTAATGACTTCCAGTGAGGGAGCTTTAAGAGGCATTAAACGTAAAATGTCTGGTTCCATTCTCCATTCTCCATGTGTACAATGAATCAGAATCAGAATCAGAAAACTTTATTCATCCCGGAGAAAATTGTTTATGAATAGATAGAAAACACAGATGAAACAAGGTAGAGCAGAACAAATGGATGAAATGAATGAAATGGATGAAGGAGGCAGAAGGAGGCAGAAGGAAAATGAAAATGAAATGAAAAATACATGGGCCTAATAAATAAACAGAATGATCACTGATTTCTTTGGTCTTATTGCCATTTAGAGAGAACATATTACATTGAGCCACTCTGAAGAACTATTGAACCACTCTGAAGAACTATCTCATCCAGTGTTAAAAATCAAGTGGAATTCCACTTCTACTGTGTTTTCTTATGAAAGCAATAGTCTGCACTATGTAATCCATCCATCCATTATCCTTAAACAGGCTGGTAGTGCTGGGGCCTATCCCAGAGCTCGTAAGTTGAAAGACTGAGAAACACTGTTGACTGGTCACCTGGCTGTCATACACATTCACACACACACTTACATCTAAGAGCAATTTATTATCTCCAATCTCGCCTAACATCAAATCCAGGACTTTCTCGCTGTGAGGCTGCAGCACACATTCTATATACTTATTCTATATTACAAAAGTATTTTTTTCACTCTGCATATATAGACAGTGTGACACATGTTAGCAGTTTAAACTTTATTTGAGACAAGCAAATATGAATGGAATGACATGAATGCAGCCTGTGGATGATGTGGCTGTACAAGAACTGATAATATGATGTGACCACCATCCACACCTTGTCTGCATTGTCCAAAAAAAAGCAAACCCCGCTTCCCCAGAATTAAAGATTATATAAGAATACCTGGAATAAATGGCATCATGTTTACAGGTTATTTGGACTAATTTAAAGGAATCATCATACTTGTGAACAAGTAATACAGCAAATGAGTAATATTCTCATATTTGTAAGAAGCTTGGCACTTTGAGATTGTGGGACATTGTTTTCATGTGTATGATACAGAGGAAACAAAATGCTCCAGCTAAGATTTCTGAAATAAGAGAAGTGTTTCAATGTTAATTGCATCCCAAATAAGTGTGGAACAACATTTTGTATGGTCATTTTGATATACATGGTCTACAGAAACTGAATTATGCAAAAAAGCCAAAAATATTTTTAAAATGATGTTCTGTGTTTTCTGTAGTTTCTGAAAGATGATTTGTAAGAAACTAGATTTTAATGTTTGTTTTTAGATGCAGGCAAATCAAAACTGCAGTTAGCAGGCTAGCTGGTGAACATCCACCTTAGTATAACTTTCACAATTTGAACACAAAAGCAGAATACTAAGGTTTTCATTCAAATAAATCTTTATGCAAATAAAACTGTGAGGTAGAGGAGATATAATCCAGCCTCATAGTATAATCAGCCTCATAGGATGGTAGAAAGCTCTCCAAACCAGTACATATACGGTCAAATATTGGATCAGTTTCCCTTGGGTTAAACAAGAACAAACACACTGAAACACCAGAGATTAAATGAGCTCTGAGCATGAAGTGAGGATTTTTCAACCGTTACAAAAAAACAAAAATGAAAGCAAGTGTAAATGAAGCGATGAGAGACAAACTCCCGTATCGGAGACTATAACATTACTATTATTACTATTATTTTTTATTAGTGTTGAAATGCGCTATGTGTGCAAGTGATAATGAAGTTTATATGGGCCAGTGCATGTCTGAAGGTGTAGAAAAGGTTATAAATAAAATAACAGAGTGTTTTAAAGCTATTAAACTGGGCTCTGCTCCTCCTGATCAAACACAGCACTGACGGAGTACAGTGGAGTCTGCACTAAAATGGGACTTCCTCAGTTAAAATGGGAGTTCCTCAGTTTGGGCCATTCTCCACCTTCAAGACTTATAACTTGGTTTCTGACTGAGAGGCTGACTGAGAAATCAACATTCAAATACTAACGTGTTTGTGGGGCTTAATTTTACAATGAAACTTAGAAAGCCGAAAAATGAACCATGTGAAGGCTTTTGGTAGGCCACCACCAAACATCAATATTGCACATCTGCTGCAGTATTTAGCAAGAAGAGGAGATTTGCAAGATGATTTTCTATCATCAGGATAGGATGCAGTATGTAATTGTCAGGCTGGTTGAAGAAAAATTGATTCTAACATCCTACACGACATCACAGCGTTCAGATTACTCGGAGCTGTGATAGATAGATAGATAGATAGATAGATAGATAGATAGATAGATAGATAGATAGATAGATAGATAGATAGATGACCTTCAGTCTCAAAGCAGATAACATCACAAAAAAGATAACTGTGTAAAATAGATTATTACAGTACACTATAGTTGATGAACATAAGATATTGAGCCAAACATAAAAAAATTGTCATCTTCCACTTAAATCCGGTTATTTTGTGTATAAAAACGTTTTTAAAAATTTAATATGATTTATGATATGATAAGTAATCCTAGATTTTGGAGCAGAAGTGTATCGTTCCTATGTTTAATTTCCCTTGATCTCATTCTTTTCTTTGGTGAATGTGCATCACCACACAGATGCATTAATGCATAATCTTAGCGCATCTCTTCAGGTATGATTCTCAGAGCACTCAGTCCTTTTCTTCATATAAAACTGCCCCGGGGCCTCTCTTTATAAGTACCATATGTGGCATGCGTGCATTAGAGGCTTTCCTCTGTTCTCCCTCCCATCCAAGCTCTCTCTCTCTCTCTCTCACTCTGCAGTGCTGTTGGTGGAAGTCCAGCCGATCTCCTCGTACACTTGTCTGACATGACAGTAGACCACACCCATTAGTTTAGACCACGCCTCCTGGGCCTCCTCACTGAAAGCTTCTGGAAAGGCCTCCACCAGCACTTCCAGAATGACTCCAGCCAGGATCTTCAGGATAGACAAGACCAACAAACGAACATAATGTCGACAGTAGGGTTTGATCAAAAATATATATTACTTGGTATGTAGAAATTGATCATTTATCAGGATTGGTGGAAATTATGCCAGTAAAATCAAAATCACATCTGGCAAATTTTATATAATACCAGAAACCTGAGTATGAGTTCTTGTAGGTTGGTATTGTTTAGCAGAACCAACCATGTGCTTTAAATTTGTCCTTTTTTCAGCAGTCTACATTGGGAGACATATATTTATACTATTTGAGATTCTGCTATTTATATTCAAGTCATTTCACAATATACTAACTTACACAATATTTGACAGCTGACAGTCAAAAACACTGATCTCAACTAAGCAATTTAAACAGTTTGACTTTAAAATGATTGGAGTCTAATTTTTGACAAAATTAAATTGTACTGGCTTCAAAGAACATTTAATGATTTGTGGGAATATAAAGATTTTTTTGTGTAGTAGTACTATTATGCTTTAGTGGGAAACACAAAAGGATTGAGATCTTGGAAATAACTGAAATATCTTGTGTCTTGTGAAATAACTGAAGTTTGGGAGAAACAGTGTTAAACAGAATAATTCCCATATGTGTATTAATACATAACATTTAAGTTATGTCAGGGTTGCAAAAGACTGATTTTGGGAAACTTATAGACTGTTATTCCCAAATCTGTATTAAATTATAGACCTGTGTGTTTGAATCAATATCTCACTCATAAGGTGATTTGTGAATGCACGGCCTGGACAATGCATGTGTTTACGAGATACAGTGCTTTCAAAAAGCCTTGAGCCAGCCCTCCTTTCCTTATTTTTGCTTTGAAACACCTCACTGATGCAAAAAAACAATTTGATGCCCGTCAAACCATCTTTTCTTTGGCAGACTAAGCAGATTACATGAAAGAAATTGGAACAAATGTTTTATTGCAAAGATACAAGGTGGCTAGATCAAGGTGTTTCAGCCATACAGCATTCAACACCAGCAGTATATTAATCACTTGCCTGAATCATCTGCATCTGTTTCTTCACTGGGTCAGGCCTTAATTTCGATATGCATTATAATTGAATGATTCATACATAGGTCACTGTGTGGCTTAAGAAACAAATAACATTAATCTGAAACTGATCAGGTTCAGGAACTGGACTGAAAATGAGATGTTCCTCAAAACTACATTAAAAATACAAGTCTGGATCTTTGGAAGAAATGAGGGTTGGCGCAGGACTGTAAGTAACAGATAACACAGTATTTCACCTGAACCTAGCAGCGAATATGAAAAAAACACCCCTGATGCTTTCTGGGGCTGGTTCCTGCATAACTGAAATAAGACCAGTCGTTTAGTGCAGAAAATACAAGGCTTGACTGATATTCTACAGTTCTCACTCACTTTAAAGTAAGCTGGCTCCACATTGTGTTTGACCGCATGTGATTTAGCCACCAGTTTGAGCACTGATGCTGTCTTCTCCCCATCATGGACATTCTCCACCAGCGTGTTGAGGGCACTCATCACCCTCAGCGCATGTTTCCTGAGCTGGACACTTGCCCGGATTTCCTCAGGGTTGTCAATGTGCCGGAACTGGCTGAAGTACTGCTTCGATAAGGGGAAGCTTGTGAAGAGCCTAAATAAATAAACAAATAAATAAACAAATAAATACAATATGTGTTTTGTACAGTACCATTCAAAAGTCTTATACGCCTGAGAAAACCTGATTCGCTGAGCAGTGTACGCAACATTATTCTAATGCTAAATTGTGTATTTGCTGGCAGAAAGTCCCTCACTGCTTTGATAAATGGCTTTAAACAGTTCGCACAGGAGCCTAAGACCTTTGCACAGTACTGTATGTCTACTTGCACTGTTGTGAGTCACCCTGTGAAGCCTAAAATGTCATCTCAAAGGTCAGAGCAGTTGGGGTAGATTTGCTGTCACTTGTTTAGGCCAACAGATGATTTAGCTGAGTAGCACAGTGACAGCATAGTGGATAACACTCTCTCCCAGCACACAAAAGAATGAACATGGTAGAGCAGTATACTACTTGAATGTGAAAAAACTATAAAATGTGAATCAAGTCAAGTCAAGTCAAGTCAAGTAGGTTTTCATTGTCATTTCTACCATACACACACAACGTTCCTCCAGGACCATGGTGCAACACAAGGGCAGAACAGGACAGAGCACAACTAAATGAGACAAGACAAGACAACATTCAGTGCAACTGACAAGGGTAAAAACAGCATTTTGACCGGTACTGTATTCAAGCAGCAGAGATGTGCAACGATGCAGAACAGAGTTTCCAGAGATTTACATGTGCAAAAAAATTTAGAACATCAATAAATATGTGCAATTTTAGAACAGTAATCAATATAATTGTGCAGTTTGCAGCAGCATAAAAACCATGACAGAGAATGTCGTGTTGTACACAGAATGTGTAATATCAAGAAAAGGGTATTTTAACTGGTTATTAAAGTCTGAGTTGTCCAAGGGGGTAAGGTGAGGGAGTGGTGTGTGTGTATGTGTTTTTATGCTTCATAAAATATTCACCACTGCTAGTTTGACATACTGAATGAAAACTGTTCTTTAAGCAAGTCACAGTTTTCATTCAGTATGGGGAAAAAGAAGGATCTTTCGGCAGATGAAACGCATGGAATAGTGCAATACCTTGTGAAAGGAATGAAAACATTGGACAAACAAGAACCTCTCCATGCAGGATACTCCCCAACCGATGCTCACAAAGAGAAACGTTAGCAGTGGGCTACGAAATACTAATTTCCAAACAGTTTTATTTAGATGGAGTTCTGGATGGTTGGTTGATGGCCATAATGTCCCAACAAGGCTGCGACGTCAGTAAGGAGCTGGCGGAGTGATGTTTTGACCTGCAATAATGGGGAGTGAGATGGTAAGCCCCTTTAGGGTGCCTGAAGGTGTCAAAACGACCTCTGCAAAATATGTTGAGTTTCTAACTGACCATTTCCTGCCATGGTATAAAAAGAAGAACCATGCTTTCCAGAGTAAAATCTTTTTCAGGCAAGACAATGCACCATCCTATGCTGCAAGAAATACCATTGAATCTTTGGCAGCTATAGGTATTAAGGGAGAAAACACTCATGGTGTGGCCACCATCACCCCCTAACCTCAACCCTATTGAGAACCTGTGAAACATCCTTAAAAGTAAAATCTATGATGGTGGGCAACAGTATAGCTCCAAACAGCAGCTCTGGGAGGCAATTCTGGCATCCTCAAATGACATACAGGCAGAAACTGTCCATGGCCTTACAAGTTCAATGGATGAGAGAGTTGTTATACTGATATCAAGGAGAGGCTCTTAGGTTAACATTTAACTTTTGTTTTTGTAAAAATTATGACAGATATATGACAGATGTCCATTTTCAGTTCTTTACAATCTACTTAATGTTTTCAAACTGGTATGCATAATAATTTGGAACACTGTGTTTTAAGTGATATTCAAAAAATGCTGTTTTCATCATTTTGTTGTGCATTTTCTATTTTCAAGGCATTTTTCTATCCTGATACTTTAACATCTTCCCTGGTCAACTTGCATGTATTCCCTTCATAATGTTCCCATTTTGTTTCGAATTACACCAAATTTTACAACTGACCAGGAATACCCCCTGTGTAGGATTTCCTTATCAAATGACTTTTAGAAATAACATTGTTAAACCGACAGCTCTATTGTTAGGGCCTTGTTTCCTTTCAATTTGTCACGTGCACCAGGTTACGTGCCGTCGATCGGGTTCGGAAATGACGTCACGCCAGGTATAAAGGTAGGAAGAGC
>JBBJLS010038281.1:0-14067 GCA_037577275.1 Bryconaethiops microstoma
ATGCATCAAGAACAACAAAAGTCAAATTACACCACCATCACCCCCCCCCCCCCCCCCCACACACACACCTCCTTTTAATTAACTGCTTAATGCAAATAATCTAAATTTACCCAATAAGACTTATACTAACAGCTTTACTCAGTCAGTGAACCAAACAGCTTACCAGCCAATCAGCACTCACGTGTCGTAATGCCAACATCCCACTACCCAAACCTCTAAGCTTAGAAAACAAGGATACTGAGAAGTTTCCATTTTTTTATTTTAACGGCCTCGATCTACATTTTCTTAAATATATGTGTGTGTGTGTGTGTGTGTGTGTGTGTGTGTATGCATATACACATAGAGAGAGAGAGACCATAGGCCACATATGGATATATCTGAGATTCTCTTCAGAGGTTGAAGCTGTGGATGGATAGTTTTTTGCTTGTTTTACAGAAGCTTCTGGAAAGAGTTGTGGAGCAGATGAAGACCTCCAGCTCAGTGCACTGGGTGGAGGGGGCCAATCACGGCCTGGCAGTGAAGGGGAGAGCGGAGGAGTCCGTTCTGGACGAGGTCAACTCACGAATCATTGCATGGATCCTGGACCATGTCTGAGGATGGACTTGCTGTGTTTTTTGCTAAAACTGTTAGATGCATCTACGTTTTTAGGTGAAAGTAAATGTTTACATTTTTGTAAATAAACGAATTCAAAGAGTTCAAGGGCCCATTTTTAAACAGGCTGTTTCTGCTACTGTGCCTTTTTGACTGACATATTTAAATTAGCTTGTTCTGATTGGATGAGCCTCCTTCTAGCAGTCTGAACTCAAACACTCTTTATAACTTTAATATGGGACTTAACTGCTGTAGGCTGGAACACAGCGTCCAGGGGGTTCTGACTTCTACATAATATTATTATAGAAATATATTTTTATTTTGTGTATTTATGATCTAAGTTTTGTAGTTCATAGACTGTATCTTTGCATCTTATCATGGGTTGTTGAGAGTCAATCATTGGGGAAATTGTCTATGTTTCCCTGCACCAAGAGGATGAAGTGTGGGCCTCCTGATCTGCTGGAGTGTTCAGCGCAGGGAATCTTTAACTTTGGCTTGTGTTCCAGTGGTTTTTAGACATAAGTGACACATTAATGCTTATTAGGAGCCAAAGTCTTTGGGGTACTGGATGATTATTTCTAGAGATGCATCTATGCAACATTCAAAACCAGTTGATGGAAGCTAACTGGTGAAGTTTCAGGGCTTCGGTATCCTTTTAAGGGACCCAATAATACATTTTGGTGAATTGGTCAATAAAGGCCTCCTTGTGCCGGTACTAGTCCCACCCTTCCGCTCCATCCCGCCTCTTGTCAGTTGCTAGTCCAATATGCACTACGGTTCTTTTAGGACTATGTAAATTTTTTAAACTCTCTTGTTCAATAAACTAATAAAACTACACTTTTATCAATTCAGAACAACTTTGAATGTTTGAATGAAATGGCATTGAATCTCCTGCCGCTACCAAAGAGTAGCAAATTTCCCCACGATCAGTGAAAAAGCTAATATCACTATAAAAAATGACGCCAAATTATGACAGTTCAGTCATCCCTGTCACTTACTGGAAAATGTCTTTGCTAGATATCAGTATCCCAGGTGGTTGCTAGGTTTTTGTAATTCAGAAGTTGCTCTGTCTGGTGGTTACTACACTGTTGTGAACTGGTTGCTATTGTATCTCTGATGGTTACTAGGGTGTTCCCAGCCTATTGCTATGGCAGTGTGTTGAAAACTGGGACAAGAAGAAAGAAAATGAAGAGTAATAGAAATCGAGGAACAAACACAATAGCTGTTTTCTTAAACAGTGGGTATAAACAAATAAATGATAGAAGGTTTCCTTACAAAAGAAGCTGAGTTTTTAAAAAATATATACATTCATTCACTTTTTTCTGTGACTCATTTTAAAGGAGATGTGTTTAATTTTGTGCATCTAAGCATTCTTGGCTTTATTGTTATTTTTGTTGTTTTGTTGTTGTTATAATATAATAAGTTCGTACAGCACTCTAAAGTGTGAATGTGTCCTTTACTGTACCATTCACACTTGTGAATGAGGGTTTCCGTGGATCTGGCAACCAGGCTGACGTCACGCCTCTTCTTCCGGCCCGTTCAGGAAGATGGCCGTGGAGCCGTGGAACAGAGTGAGTCTTCCTCTCCCCGGCGCTGCCTCCAGTTGCAGGATCCCCTTTACCGCGGAGACAGGTACCGGGTACACTGTGGATCTGGTTCGGGGTCCGGGGTCCGGGGGTCCGGGGGTCGGGGGATCGGTGGGCCGGTGGCGCACCGGTCAAGTGGTGTTTATGTCACCCACGTGGGTGGGTGGGTTGGAGAGGAACTGCACCATGCTGCACTAGATCAACTGTAAGGTTCTGGAGCCCGGGTGTGTGAACTGCAGGGGTCTCGGGGTGGAGATCTTGGAGATGGGGGTGTTGGAGAGGAGCTGCACCATGCTGCACTAGATCAGCTGTAAGCTTCTGGAGCTCGGGTGTGTGACCTACGGGGGTCTCGGGGTGTGTTGCAGCTCGCGCCGTGGAGGCCGTGCTGGGGGGCTTTGAGGACGTCCTGCAGCTGCTGGACAGCAACGTGCTGCGGACGGAGATCCGAGTCCTGTACGAGGTCCTGTACGTCTACAACAACGGCTTCAGGCACCACAAGCCCTTCAGGTCCATCAAGCAGGTCTGTTCGGTCCACACTTCTGTTTTCCTCACCCTCTTCACAGCCAATGGTGCACGAGTTTTTTCTCATTTTTCCTTTCTGCTTCATAAATGGTGCAGCAGTTCTGGAGCTTACATCCATAGTATAAGTTCTGAAATGACATTCATTTGTTACAAACAAAATTACGTACATCAGAAAAGTCAGCAACATTTACCTGATTTCTGTTATTCGTTTTCTTTCTTCTTGTTCCAGTTTTCAACATACTTCCCACTTAGTACTCATGAGATACCATAGCAACTAGCTGAGGACATCCTTGTTACCACAAGAGATACAAAAGCAACTAGTTAGTAACAGCTTTGTAACCACCAGAGATATGATAGCAATTGCTGAGCAACAAAAACCTAGTAGCCACCTAGGATACCATAGGCAATATCTAGCAACACCCAACAGGAAATAATAGTGAAGACATTTTCCAGTAAGAGACTGGCTGAACTGTGATGTTTTAACATTGTTATTCTGTGTTTTGTTAAATCTACTTCGTTTGTATTTTTGTTAAATGTCCAAATGAGAAGCAGTAATCTAGAGGCATATATGCTTTTTCATGGATTGTGAGGCACTGGATTGGAACTGCTGCACCATTTAAGATGGAGCAGAACAATTCCATTCCAGCGTGGTTTGATGATTACCTTTCTCTTTGTGCTGTAGGTGGAGCAATGCATAAACCGACTGAACGAGATGAAGCTGCAGGGAGCGTTGCAGGACCTGTGGGATTTGTGTCCGAACAAGATGCAGAGGTGTGCAAAAGATTTAACACCCCTCCCTTCCACCTCAGTGACAAACAGATTCACATCCTGCACAGAGAACAGAACATTTTCTGCCTATTTATTTCATTTTATTTAAAGAAGCCTTTCAAAGACACCTTACAGACAAATAAACCAGAGCATAAATTTAATAATGCAAAAGAAGACAAAATAGATCATAAGTAAACATAATAAAAATAAAATCACAGGAGTGTAAGACTGGAGATGGGTGCATTCAAGGGACAGGATTAAAGAGAGTAAGCAAATTTGAAGAGGTAACATAAACCTTTATTAGTCCTGCAAGTGGGAAATTTGGTGAGTTTTGGTGACAGAATTTGAAGGTCAGAAGAGAGTCAGTGCTGCAGATTTCTTGAGGGGAAAGTTCCAGAGATTGGGGGGGGCGGGGCAACACAGCTAAAAGATCTAAACCCCAAGGTGGACAAACAAGCATAGGGCGTAGCGAGTAGACTGGTGTGGAGATGTGTGAAAGGTCAGAAAAGTACAGGGGTGCCAGGTTATGAAGAGCTTTAATAATGATGCTAATAATAATATCAATCATATTGCTATTATTATTACAGAAATATTACAATTATATTATATATAAAATGTATTTTATAATGGTATTATTGTTATCACTATCATTATCACGATCACCTCCTCATAGCAGCTGATTCTGGTTTACTTACCATTCTCATCCTCCTCGATCTGATTGCGCCCTTTGATACCATTCATCACACCACCCTCCTCAATAGATTATCCTCTATTGGTATTACTCACACCCCCCTAGACTGGTTTAAATCCCATCTTGCCGCACTCAGTTCATTCAGCTTAAATCTTTCACAGCATAGCCTTCCCCTGTTACTTTAGGTGTACCCCAGGGCTCTGTCCTGGGGCCCCTGCTCTTCATCATTTGTCTCCTTCACCTTGGCAATATTTTTCGTAAATTTAATATCAGTTTCCACGGGTGTTACACGGATGACACCCAGCTCTACCTTACCAGTAAACCCACTTCCAGTCTCCTCCTACCTCCCTTACAGACTTCTTGACAGAAATAAAAACCTGTTTTTCTTCAAAATTTCTGAAATTAAACAGTGATAAAACAGAGGTTCTCTTCATTGTTACTAAATCAACAGTATCCAAAACTGACAATATCTCTATTGATATTGTTAATTGCTCCGTTTCCCCCTCTCCGCAGGTTAAGAGTCTGGGTGTCATCCTCGACAGTACTCTTTCATTTCAGTCCAATATCAATAACATTACCTGGTCTGCGTATTTTCATCTTCGTAATATCAAACCGTCTCCGTCCCTCTCTTACTTCCCATACTGCTGCTATCCTCGTCCACAGTCTTGTCACTTCTCGCTTGGATTATTGTAACTCCCTCCTCGTCGGTCTCCCTCACAAAACTCTTTATAAGCTTCAACTGGTCCAGAATTCAGCCGTCCGCATCATTACCAGAACCCCATCTATCCACCATATTGCTCCCATTTTGCTGCGACTCCACTGGCTCCCGGTTAAATTTTGTATTGAATTCAAAATTAGTCTGTTAACCTTCAAGGCCGTTCACAACCTTGCCCCTCCATACCTGTCTGACCTCTTTCATGTTGCCACTCCCTCTTATACCCTCAAATCGTTCTCTTCCATCCATTTAACTGTCCCATCTTACCATTATGGGGAGCTGAGCTGCCCCGGCTTTAGAACTCACTACCACCTGAGCTCAGACATATCAGTTCACTTTCACTCTTTAAATCCACACTCAAAACCCATCTGTTTAAGCTTGCTTTCTCTCTTTGATTCATTTGTGCTGTTTAAATTGTTTTATTATCTTGTGTATTATGTTTTTTATCATTCATTTGCACTTTTTTTGATTGTATGGTGTCCTTGTGTGCTAGAAAGGCGCCTTTAAATAAAATGTATTATTATTATTATTAGTAGTAGTAGTAGTAGTAATAGTTTTTATTACATGAATTCCTATAAAATATTAAAGTAATTTTAGGAAATTACTATAGGTTACTACTACAGTCTACACAAGTGTTATTTTGATTTGTTTAATTATTATTACATTATTACATAAGGGTATTTAATAAGGGTATTATTATTATTATTATTATTATTGTTGTTGTTGTTGTTGTTGTTATAGTAATTGTTCAGAGCCTGTCCTGGTGCGGTCTCTTCGCAGGGATGAAGGAGTAGATGCTGGACTCTGTGAGGTGCCCAGTCAGCCCATGCTGGAGTGGCTTTGTCTCAAACTGCTGGGAGCGTCCAGGCTGCTGGTGCGGACCCTGGCCCAGTGCACCAAGGCCTTCACGTATCCTCCTCTCGGCCAGACCTAATCCTGACAATATAGTTATAACTATCTGTCTATCTCTCTCTCTATCTCTCTATCTGTCTCTGTCTATCTGTCTATCTGTCTATCTCTCTATCTCTCTATCTCTCTCTCTGTCTCTCTCTCTATCTCTCTATCTATCTATCTGTCTATCTATGTCTGTCTGTCCGTCTGTCCGTATGTCTTATGATACAGGTCATTGAACTCTCACCATTAGTCACCCTCCCCAAAAAACAACAAGCAGCACGTTATTTTTTCAGAATGTGCAAAACAGAGGCTGCTCTGTGACAGAATGTAGGACCTTAACTCTCCCACCTGACAGACTGACAAGGCGACATCTTCGTCTGGCCGAGTTCATCATACTGAACTTGGTGCTCGTGAGCATGCTCAGTCGTCTCTGGTGAGTTCATGAGCGTCTCTGGTCCTGAGGGGCGAGTCTGTACTTCACCTCACCACCCTCCCTGCAGGCTTTGGCTTATTAATCTCATTCATCTTAAAGGGCCCGTGTGAGATCATTACACTTTTATTCTAATTCTTTAAGTAAGAGTCAGTATTAGTGGACATACTCCCCAGGCAGTGAGAGCCGTATGTGAATTTAAGCTGGAAGATCCTATTTTGACTGCACTGCTGTTGTGATGTCACAAAAACCAATACACTCTAACACAACAGTGACAAAAACAGGAAGAGGGATCAGGAAACAGGCAAAAAGTCCTGAGAGAAAATGCAAAGCTTGGAGACACAAACATTGGTTTATGGGAAAAAAATTGTGTTTAGAAAAAATTTGCTTACAGCGGCGTCTCAAACCGGCATCTCTTCTGACTCTCTTTATTTAGTGTGGAGCGAACTGTTCCAGCCTGAAAACGGGTGGGGGAAAGCACTCAGAGACTTTCTTTCCACTACACACTTTAAGGCAACTCTACCCACCACTCTCTCTCCCCATACATTATGAAGGCGACTTGACCACAAAAATCTAAATTTTAAACAATAAATACTCGGCTCCAGATCAACCGATCAAAAACGTGGATATACGCTGATATTAAAAAACATATTAGCTTTGGATTTTTGTCTCGGAAGAGAAGCAGCACCAAACCTTTTACAGCTGTAAAAGGAATAATACTAGTAACAATGATGATGAGAATAAAACTTTAGAATAGAATAGATACAGGAACAATGAAAAACAGTTTGGTAGCTCTTCATGGCAGCGTAATAATTAAGAAAATAATTAAATAGAAAACTTTAAATGTAAACAATATACAGAGGGAAAAAAACAACCCTATATACAATACAAAATGCAGCAGTAGTCAGTAGTCAGTGTAATGTGTAGTCTGTGCAATGTCTGAGAGCTGCTCTAAGAATAGATATTACACAGTTATATTGCAGTCATGTAAACACACATAGTTATATTGCACAGTCATGTAAACACACATAGTTATATTGCACAGTCATGTAAACACACATAGTTATATTGCAGTCATGTAAACACACATAGTTATATTGCACAGTCATGTAAACACACGTAGTTATATTGCACAGTCATGTAAACACACATAGTTATATTGCACAGTCATGTAAACACACATAGTTATATTGCACAGTCATGTAAGTGGATATTGCACAGCGTCATGAATAGTTATATTGCACAGTCATGTAGATAGACTTTGTAGTGGTGACACAGCTGATGCTCTTACTCTTCTGACTGTTTGGCTGTTTACTCTTACTCTTCTGAATTTTGACTGTTTGGGACATAAAACTCCCACAAACACTACAAGTGGTCCTCAGGAGAAATGTGACCCTTATTTTTATAATAATTAATTATTGTACACACTCTGCCTTTTTGGTGTCCAGGGTGTTCTTCAGAGGTGTCCTGAGAGCCCTCGTGCCGGTGTACCAGAGGACTGTTGTGCTCCATCAGTTGGTGGCCCAGTGTTGGCCCATGCCCTACCTGACGAACTTCACCCTGCCTGAAGATCTGGAAAGCTTCCTGAGCCACTCCCACTCTAACCTCCTGAAGAAAGAGAGCGCCGTGGAGCCGTTCGGAGCAAAGAGAGCCCGCCAGCACTCTGTGCTTGAAAGGTTGTTTGAGGACGGGGCGCGGCCGGCGACTGGAGAAGGGGAGGAGCAGAAGATGATGCAGATGCTGGCCAGAGAGGGAATGATGAAACATAGTGTGGATCTGGGGAAGGCCATTTCTCGAGAAGGTCCACACATCCCCAGTAAGTCCCATGATGGATGTATTTTACTTTCTTTTACACATATGTTGTTAAATTTGAGGGGTCCATTAAAGAGTACACCAAAGTTTTTTCCCAAAGTTGGAGGGCAGTAGTTTGCTAATAGAGGCATCAGTCTGCAGTTGATGAGGTTTAAGCTCACAGTACATGTTTTTAGGCCTGATTTTCCACTCGGTGACCATCGTTTAGAAAGCTCCAACAAATTGGCTCTCTCTCAGGTCGCAGTTTGTGAATTGTTCGAAGATGCCATCCGAAGCAGATGCTCGACAGCATCCTAAATATCTGGACCTATTGGTGAGTCCAGATCCTGTTTGGAAAGTGTCATGACTGGCAGTGAGTGCGATGAGCTACAGCCAAGGAGAACGCAGGGCATGGAAGAGCGAAGTACCAGGGGAGGAGTTTATACTGTTTATTTTAAAACTCATATTCTTTTCTTTTTCTTGTTTTTTGCACCCAATCAACTTACATTACTTCTTATTGATAGTACTTCTTATTCTCATTGACTGTAGTTTGGAGCCCAGAGAAAGTGGTCAGAGACGCTGGAATGTGTGACCTTCCCTCTGTTGCTGATCTGTCATGTAGTGCCCAAACCAAACCTCTACCTTCCCAACTGTAGTGTGGACAGTGCAGCGGTCAGACTGTTCTGAAAGTCATGTAGTGTGACCAAGGTATTAGATGTGTAGTGCGGACCAGGTTTTTATTGCATTTCAGTCATATTCAGCCTCAGGCACCATGTCTGAAGACATACACAGACTGTCTGATATAAACCGCACACTGGAATCAGCACAGCTCTCAGAATCTCACACATGTTTAATCTGGATTTGGCTCCCATGCATTTATCTGATGGGAAATACTACTAGAGGGAGTTGTACATCCAATACATCCTCTACAGAGACATTTAGGCCAAGTACTAGAACTAGAAACATTCATACTATCCCATTAAAAATAATTTATTTCTGAAAGTTGTTGTGAGCTGAAGGTGGTCTTGCTGGTACTCTGACTGGGTTTTGATGATGATGACATATTTTTTGTCAGCACCATCAAAACCCAATCATAAATTTTAGTCTTTCTTAGGTTTTATTATTATTGAATTGTATTGTATTACTAGTATTATTATTATTAGTAGTAGTAGTAGTAGTAGTATTATACCTGTTTTATTAGCACTTCTTCTCATTTACAGTTACAGTTACCGTTATGGCATTTGGCAGATGCTCTTATTCAGAGCGACATACATCGGTGCTTAAGCTGCCCACATTTGTTCTTCATACCTGTGAAGCTAAACTCAAATCAGCATCTGCTTTTATCCAAGTTACTACTGGATAAGTTGCACGTTAGCAAACCCTGTCAGGAGAAAAGAAAAAGTCAGAGTTTAGTACGAAGTAAGACAAGAGTAGTTAGGAGTAGTTAGTCCCCTAAGTGCTTTTCGACAAGGTGGGTCTCCAGACGGCTCATTTGAGGTATTGGCACGTGTTGTGCCCCCCCTCCCCCCCCCCTCTAGTGTGTCTACAACGTTTCAATTGGTTGCTAAAGGACAGAGTTTTGACCGATTAAAGTTGGGATTTTTTGTGTGAGTCACCTTGGGAATGAATATGGAGAGACAGGAATGTCATCACTCTGCAAGCTGCAACCACAAGTGTTTTTACTTTACTTTACAACAGGCTAGCCACGCCTTAGCAACTACCTGCGATGCCATAGTAACCACCTAGCAACACCATGGCAACTATTTGTGTTATTGGGATATCATGGCAACCACCAGTAACACCAAAGCAACCACACAGTCAAATGCCCTTTTTTCTTATACAAATGTATTCTAGTTTAAGATTAAATACCACTGCAGGAAATTCACAGACTGTCCTGGATTTGTATTAAAAGGCCAAATCCTTAAGAGAATTTAGTATGCATTCTTGTGAAGTCTGTTTGTAATTAATTAGTTTTTCCTACTTTTTTGTTCCAGTTTAGTTGTTTCCAGTCCCACCCCCTAGCTAGGACTCCAACTATCACACACCACCACAAACACTGGAACGGTGAAGGGAATGTGCTTCCTCAGAGACACATAAAGCTCCACCACATCTATTTCCACACAAATAGTGTTTTGCATTTGTTTAACAGAAAAACTTTTGTTCCCTCCTCCTGACGGTGCACTGCAGTTTTTGCCTGCTGCTGTTTTTCAGGCACTTGTCCAATCAAATGTTGCACACAGTTGCACATGGAAGAGTGGACTTATTATTCAACAAGCTGACCCCTCTTAAGAATACGCCACAACCTTAAAATCCCCCTTTTGGACGTTTCCTGTATTTGTAGTGCTTGATATGATGAGCAAACTGACACTTGACTTTTGGAAATAAATATCAAATCTACTGCTCTGTTTCTTTCTATACACTTATGTAGGTTCATCCTCAGGTTTGGACATAAAGTCAATGCTTCAGCAAACCCGTGGGGTAACCAAACAGGTATCGGACTACTTTCAATTTCTGTGGACATGGTCTTTAGTTGTTTGGGTTTTTTTTTTTTTTTATTCAGGCAGATTGTCCTGTGTTTCTCCGCTCACAGTGTGTGGCTGCAGTATCTCCAAACTATTCTGACCCAGCTTTGGTCCAGCAGAAGAGGACGTTCCTGAGGCTGCTGAGGACAGCCTCCTCCTTCAGTGAAATGGCTGTCCAGCTGAAAGAGATGATGGACTGGTGCAGGAGGTGTGAGCTGCGTCAGGAGCGACGGCATCTGGCCTTGGTGCTGCTGCAGTGCCAGAGGATGAGGGCTTTGGATGGTGAGGAGATCAGGTACGGCTCTTGGGGAGGTCAAGTTTTATCTTTTCTAAAGTCTGGTCAGCAAACTATTCAGAGTGAGTTTGTTTGTCCTCTTTAACTGACTAAAATCTTCACAACGCTGGTCATAGTAAAATGGATCAGCATGTGGAATGAGAGAAAACTTGGCAGCGCACAGAAAGCTATCATTGTATAAAAGAAGCTCTATGCTGCCCTTATTGTTGGATGCTCTCATTCATATGTGTACTCGTTTTTAATATGAAGTGAATTTTGAGCCAAATCTGGCCTTTAACTCTTGATATTTTGTTAACTTTTTTTTTTTTAACCCTCCAGTGTACAGAGGAAGCAGAGAAGGCTGTGTCTAACAGTTCGACATGTGATGTTTAAAGAAACAGGAGCCCCCCCGCTGCGATCATCTCCTGCATTTCTGTGGAGGACTCGAAGCTGCCTCAGGAGCCGCTTTCCATCACTTATGGCCCGATTTGGGAGCGTCAGGAATCGCCTCAGAGCGCCTGGGACACGCGTAGCCAAAGATCGTTCCAGAACAACCGCAAGGCCAGAGAAGACCCGCAAAAATAACAGGAATGAACAGTTCCTGAATGAAACTGTGTTGGGAAGTGATATCGTACAAAACCAGAAGGAAACCGTAACATCAACACAGACACCAAGTAGTGTGAAGAACAATGAGATTGATGATATTTTCGCATCAATTGGGTTTTAATGGTGCAAGTGTGGACAAACCACCCCTAGAAGTTCATGACTGTCCTGCATTTGAGTTCAAGAGCCCATATCTTTCATTTTTTTGTTCATGTTCAGAAGTAACAATTTTGTTTGTAATTTTCTGATTTCTACATTTGAGCTAATATATCTGCATATAACCTTAGTTGTCATGGCAATATCAATCTCTACAATGCTGACATCACAGAAGGTTGACATATGCAAATGACCCTCTAACCAATCACAGTGTTTCTGACAAGGTGACGAATCAGAGCTCCAGGTTAGTTACTGGGAGTTTAGATGAATTTAGGTCTTAATGTCAACAATTATAATTTTCCTTCAATTTTGCACGGGTTTGTGAATTAAAATTGAATTCATAATTCATTTTTACATAATCTCTATCCTGTATAATTAAGGCTGCATATGGCTCAATCGAAAGGCAGCATGTAGCTAAAACACTCCTTATAACTTAGGCAGAAATGGTTGGCACTAAAGTGCTGGAGGCGCAATAAAGAGATACATGTAAAATGTGTTGGTTTTGTGACATCACAAAAACTGATTTGAAAACAGGCTGTTTCTGCATCTTAATTTCCATATATAGACTGTTTGGATGGGATAGTGAACATACATTTTAACACTTTAACAATATTTACAGACTTCAAGCCTGTTTAATTCCAGAAACTTGATCATTATGGACCCTTTAATACATTGAAAGGCATGTGCAGTCTCAGTCTGTTTAACCAGTTTAATCACAACACTGATATTTTGTACATTTCGTGCTGCGTTGTGTTCATGTATGGCAAATGGTCACTTCACACTTTTAATCTGAGATATTCACAATCTACCCGAATGCCCCAAATAAACCATAGCACGGTTATGCCATTTTTCAGTTTTACACTAGTACAAGGCACGCCATAATTATAATAAAACAAGTAGTAACAATCCAGTATTAACAATCCAAGATTTATCATTTTTAATTCCCTATAAATATATTGAAAACAAGCACAATCTTGCAAAATGCAGCAGAGCAGTAAAAGAACAATTAAAACTTAAATAATGGTAATTATATAAGACAATAAGGTTAATTAAGAAATGTTTCTGAATTATGAAGACAGTTTTCTGGCTGCATTTTTTTCCCCCACTTTCATATGACAGTCCGGGTGAAAGGCCCCCAGTGGGGCGACTGGCCGTTTAACCCTTAAATGTCAAAGAAGCTGAAAATGTTGTGCACCAATATTAAACAATCCAGCCACGTTAGAAAAGCCTGCAGTTTCCCTGAATAGCATAAATGAGCTTGTTAGGTGACGTGTTAATGTTAATGTGTTAAAATGGTTATTGGTGCCATGTCCTGGTAAGGAGAGTGATCGCGGTTCAGCCATCTGCACCAGCCATGGCTCCTAGGTGGGCCTGCAGACCCGACCCCGCTCCTGCACATTTCTCACATAGAGCACTCGTTCTGAAGTCGAGATATGCTAAGGAACTACTTCATGCTTGTGCATAGAGACTAGCTTGAGAAGACTTAATAAATAATGTGTTTGGACCTGCAGTTCCTTCCTCCAGCCAGGGGCGGTCAGTAACTACCCTCCTGTACGAGGGAGCGACATGTTTGAAGGATCTGGGCACCGATTCACAGTTGTGTGCCTTTGCCCTTGTCGTCAGTGTTGCCGTTCTCGTCGAAGTGGAAGCCCTCGTTGTGCGTGCCGTAGTCCTGCTTCTCTTTACTGGACGCAGCTTCAGGAGCTCCGACCGCTCTCTCGCCGTCCTCGGGCTGGCCTCGCCGACAGTGCCGCTTATACAGCTGGTACCCTGAAACAGGCCGGAACGCGGGTCAGTACGCCTTCTAAGGAAATGACTGCTGTTTTAAGGCCAGGCGTGTGGCAGGACTCGATCGATTTTAACATTTTACGACCAATGCTGATACTGATTTTAAGGTTTTGAAAATCTGACAATGTCATCAGCTGACATTTCAATTTTAGTTGTACAGGGGGTCCTCGAGTTACGACACAGATCTGTTCCTACGACAGTAACATAACCCGAAATTTTGATGTACAGCGAAACACATCCTAGCCCGAGTCTTTTACCGATCCTAACACAGCTGTAAAATCATAATCTAGAACATAAAAACACAACTAAGCCACAGAAAAGGGAAAAGGACACACTCACTCATACCCAGTGTTACTGCGTATTCTACTTATTCTGTGTATTCTTCCACTGCGCACAACACAAAGAACTAATTTGCCTACGTAGTGTGTAAGTACGATGCTAATGGTGTACACTGAAACACGTCTCCATTTTTAAAAGTCTTTATGGGAGTGAGCACCGTAAACTTGAACCGACATAAGTCGAGACCCCCTGTATTCAAAATTATTTTTTGTATTCAATTTTATTATCAATACGATGTGCCGTATTGTGCCTCATTCAAAAAGCACCCATGACTAAAACACTGCTGTAAACACGTGTAAACACGTTTTTATGACATCACAAATTTTCACAGCTTAGTTTCCACCTGTAGTTTCGGTGGTTTTTAATCCTGCTGGATGGAAAAGATTCTAGTTATATA
>JBBJLS010038290.1:0-14065 GCA_037577275.1 Bryconaethiops microstoma
CACACACACACACACACACACACACACACACACACACACACACACACACACACACACACACACACACACACACTTGGGCCCCTTCAAATAAATGTGCTATGTTTGACCCCCACCTTGTGGTCACTTAGGGGATTTTACTAAAATCTCTGAACAGTTTAAACATTAATAAGTATGGTGCCTGCATGAACATTTGATGACCTGAATTGATCAATAAAGTGTAATGACAGTCTATTAGAGGAAACGCTGATTTTAAGGGTATAAATAATAAAATGAAGGCTGCCATTAGCATTAGCACTGTAAAGTATGTTGTTTTGTGCCTACGCCACGCTGCATTGTCCACGTTTGTCCCCAGAGTTTAGAGGACGCTAGCCAAAGGACTCCTCCTGTATGGCAATTGTAGTTATTTCTGAAATACAAGTCTACAAAAAGAAACCAAATTAAGGTTTACCCGATTAACTTTGTTGGTTACTTTATATTTTATATTCATAAGTTTCTGTCCTGGGTTGTAAGTGATGAATAATCCAAAGAAAAAAATCACAAAACACTTAAAGATCATGGAAATTCATTAAGATTTAGCAATTTAATGATGCATCCACCTTAATTATTACAAAGTATTGATATCGGTATTGCCGATACTGGCCCTGTATTTACTTGGTATCGGATCGATACCAAATCTTGTAGTATCGCACACCACTAATGCCTATCCCAGCACTAATAGGATGTAAGGTGGGGAAACACCCTGAACAGCTCACCAATCCATCCCAGGACAGACAAACACACTCACACTTGGGGACAGCTTAGAATTTCCAGTTCTCTTGATGTGCATGTTTTTGAACTGTGCGAGGAATGCTCCTTTTGAAAACCCAGGAATTAAACATGGGACTTTCTTGCTGGCAACAGCACTGACCACCATACTACATAATTATCATAAGATAATAAAGTTTTGTGATTTTCTTTCATTATTTATCAGTTATTTGTATTTTAGAAAGACCTTTTTAGTTTCTTTAACGTGTGTACCAGACCTGACTTTTTCACTTAGAATATTTTTACAGCCAAAACAGGTGGGCGGAGCTACCAGGCCGGTTTCTCCTCCCTCCTACCCCCGTAGTTTATGAAACCCAAAGGAAATATGGAATATGAGCGCTCTTTTTCCGTTTTTGTTCCATTTTGGATTTGAGCGCAAAATGGGAAATTGGAAAACGTTTTTATATTTTGTTTTTTTAAACCAAAATTGAAAAAACCCTCGTTTTTTGTTTTTCGGTTTTTGGTTTTGAATGAAAAAACGAACGAACGAATCATACACGGATTCCCCCTTGTGTGTGTTTGTGCGCGCGCGGCTTGCTTGCTTTTGATGTTGTACTGTCACGTGACAGAACATCATCAAAACACAAGAGGGGGAGAAAGAGCTGCTCCATGCTGTGACTGTAGAGGCACTTGAAAGCATCGGCACTTGAAAGCATCGGCACTAAAGGCTGTAGCATCGGATCTCATTACACTGGTATCAGTCAATATCAATACGTTGGTATTGATATTGGCTGATACACAAATAGGTGGGCACCTCCTGCAACCAAGATGGCAATAAGCAGATTGAGATAATGAATGGATGGATCATATATGTTTCATTTTTTCATCTGTAAAAAATTGAGTTCATATTGAGTTGCTTACATGCTAAACTGCCCTGTGCTCTCGGGTTTAATGACCTCCTGCTCTCCAGGATTACCGCTATATTTCAGTGTACTGGTTACATGCAAATCCCAACTTTTTCCAAAATTCTGCTTAATTTATTTAGAGAAATTCAAAAAATCTCAGATTACATTTTTTTCACAGTGGTGCTGATGGGAATCGACGGTCACAAAATCTATATCTATAGCCATTTTATTTACCGTCTAAAATTTGTGATCTGTGAAGTTTTTTATATGTTATGTAAAATATCGATGAATCTGAATAGCTGAGCATTATTTTGTCTTACCTCTGTGTGTACCTCTCTGTCAACCTCTCTGTCATAAACATTTTCACCTCGATTGCAAAACAATGCCTTTAGGCAATTTTTAACCATTATGTGAAGTAGATGCTTAGATATTAAACTTTTCATACGTCTGGTTCCATTCACCACCACTGCAATGAGTCTGCTCCCTGAGCGTTTCTCTAAAATATGGCATTTCACATGACAACTTTCTGGCTTGCTTCTATCATTAAAATATGCAATTTCCCCCATTCATTTTAGTATGTCTATGTGCAGCTAATGTCCACTAGAGAGGCGACAAAGGCAGCTCCTACAGCCTAATCTTCGCCATCTCTCTCTACATGAAACACACCGCGGACACCGGACACGGTCCGCACAGGGAATCGCCTCGCCCTAGGATAACGAATTCAGAAAAAACGTTTAAAATGTTTTTTTTGTTCGAGTGCCACTCGAAAAGCCGTTTGATTTCAGTGGTTAGTAACTGACAACACGCACAGCGGCAGACTTTGTTAGTGGACTTTATTAAACCAGTTCACTGGACAGTCGCGATTCCGACAAACAAAACAATACCGGAACACGGGGCTAGGTTGCTAAAGCGGTAGCGCATTTACGAGTCCCGCGAAAAAACTGCTTCACAAGTTGTTCACGGCGATAAAGTTTAAATCGTTATGTGTAAGGGAAAATAGTCCGGGGGCTGCCGTACGACGAAACGAGCTGCTGGATGCTGGATGCTGGATGCTGGGACCCCCCCCCTACTGCCCCAAACGACGAGAACAACTCGAGCCCGCGGCTCCGAAACCGGCCTGGCCACCCTAGACGCACACAAAAGTCTCTCTCCTGTTTGAGGAACTGCGAGAGTTTTGTTGTCGGTTTTACTGACAGAGACGAAAGTGGCAGAGAGGAAATGCTCCACGTCTAAAAAAAAGTCGTCTACTGTCCATTTCCACTTGGATTTTTTTCGGCCAGAGAAACAGAATGGCGTCTTATGTGGACAACAGCTTTCGTCAGGCGATTATGAAAAGCCCGACAGAAAGAACGCAACAGGTAGGTCAAGGAGGAAAACCTTCACTGTTTAATTACATTTGCTGTGTGTTTTACACTACGCTAAATACATCTACTTTCACGAAGAAGGTTAATCTCCAGACTGAGTCGTATCATCGTTTCCACTCAGCGAGCTAAGCTAATTTTAGCCGCTTTCCGTTACTTCCAGCTTTTTATTGCGTGGGCTTGCTTTAATAAGTTTCCGACCCACCTTAAACCTAAAGGTGACAAAATTGAAGTACAGTATCATTTATGGTAGAACGGAAAAGTCTTCTAAGACGCAGAAGAATAGGAAACCAACGTCACTTGTTTGAAGTGTACAAGCGAACCATATATAGGTTTACGGTGTTTTTGGTGTTGTAGGAAGGTCTTATTTTAGCTCAGTATCTGACTCCGCGCTGCAGACCAGCATAACTCACCCGAATTAAACCAGAGCCAGTCGGTCTGATGACATTTGTCTACGTTACTCTGTAATTCAGTAATACACTGAACTCACTTCATTCTGAGTCCAGCTCCCCCAGTCTCAGCACTCCATCATTTTATCCAGAAGCGACTAAGCACGTCACGTAGGCCCCTGGAGAGCTTGGAGGTGAAAAAACCTTAGGAATGCGAGGCCGTGAGACAATCTGAGTTAAAAGGAATACAGATTGCCTGCCTGCAGTGTCTTCTGACAACTACACATGTACCTTTTATTCTGACATAAACTAACCATTTATGACCTAAAACAAGTGCTAAACTGGGAATGTGAAAAGTCCACATAACAGATTGACTTGTACACAACTGATGCTAGTCACTGTGTTATTACTGCTGTTTTTAAGTATTATTACTTTTATTCCAACTGTTTGGTTTTTTTTGTTTGTTTTGGGTGCCATTTTTTCTCCAAGTTACCTTACAGGTAGAGAGTTTCTCTGAGACAACCACAGAGAAAAATGTCAGGCTCATAAACAGCCTTTAAGACATTAAAGCATGTCATTTATAAAAAAAACAAATCAGCCCATGAACTCTCATTTTAGTGCTGCAAGTTTAGCTAGAAGTCAAGTGAAGTCATGTCAAGTAGGTTTTATTGTCATTTCTAACATATACACAGAGTACACAGTGAAATGAAACAACATGCCGCCAGAACCATGGTGCAACACAGAACTGAACTTAGTGCTCTGGACAATCACCGAGGAGCCAGCAGTGCTCAGCAGGGAGTGATCACGCTGCGCTCTCTTGAAGTCAACAACTATCTCTTTTGTTTTATCCACATTCACGGACAGGTTGTTGGCTCTGCACCAGTCCGTCAGCCGTTGAACCTCTTTGTATGCCGCCTCAGCATTCCTACTAACCAAACCCACCACAGTTGTGTTATCGGCAAACTTGATGATGTGGTTTGAGATGTGTATTGATGCACAGTTTTGGGTCAGAAAGCTGCTATTTGAGGCTGTATCTTAAAATTTATAGGTGAAAAAGTGTTTATATTGAGCCTGAACGTCAGTAAAGTGTGAAAATAAAGTGTGTCAGTAAAGCACGTCAGAAATAAGCTTCTGTGAGTGCTGGAGAGCGATCACATTTTGCATTTTCTCATGAAAATACTTTGTAGTTGATACTATTCTCCATAATGTGGTGCCACAGTAAAGACAAGTAGTGCAAGAAGGTCCACAGCAAGAAGGTCCTGGGTTCATTTCCTGGCATGGGTGGACAAGGGTCCTTTCAGAGGGTGTTGGCATGTTCCCCCTGGCTCTGTATTGTTTTCCACTAGGTACTCCGGTTTCATCCCGCAGTCCGAAGAACTGCCCTGGCAACCTGTCCAGGGTGTTTCACCGCCTTTCGGCCTATAACTGCTGGGGTAGGCTCAAGCACTCCAGCTACCCTGGTTAAGGATTAGTGGCTCAGATCATGCATGGATGTTATGACTTTGTTTGATGAAATAACAAGTTAAATTGGTAGTCGCTGTGGGTGCTACTGGTGGCTGCAGCATGGTAACAAAGTAAAGTTTTATTATTACTATTATTATCTTTATTTATTTATTTATTTATTTATTTATTTATATTCCATCCTGTTTTTGGAGCCACTTCTCCTCTTAGAGCCTCCGATATATAAGCATGATTACCAACGTTAAAATGTCCAGTAATATCCAGTGTGTTGCACTTGTACAGCATTAATTGGATGATCAGGGGCCAAATGTCGATGGTTTAAAAAAAGTTTTTGTGGTCAAGTCTCCTCTGTAATGAATAGGGGAGATATAGAGTGCTTGAGCCCTGTTTAGATCAGTGTGATGAGAGAGCCAGTGGCGTGATGATAATGGAAGCCGAAGACGGAACAAAAATTGAAAAAAATCAAAACGTGAAGGGGCAAAACAAAAAGCACACTTATAAAACAGACTTCTACAAACTAAGGCTCAAAAAGACAGGTGTGATTGTTTGTTTAATTCAAAATAGTAAAAGGCTTGGCAAGAGCCGTCACCACCCGTACCCTCCAGTGGCGCAATGGGTTAAGGCTTTTTGAACTACAACATTGCAAGTTATGTCTGGGGAGACTTTTTTGCCCATAAAACCAAATTTGGGTATCTCCAAACACTGTTTTTTTAGTAACCACACAATCACACTTTGCATTTTCTCGCAGAAGTGCATGTTCTAGTAATTATTACCACTGTTCCATATTCATCTTGTATCTGTCACGTTCTCATATCTAGCATCCTGTTTTTCTCTTGCAGTTTTCTAGTCATATGCTTATCTTACAGATCATTCCTCTGCATGATGCTATTGCCTCTGTTTAATCTTTCTTGTAAACTTGTACTACTTACATCTTTAACTTTCCAAACAGTGAAAACAGCCTTCGATGTTGATTGTAATGGATGTGTACTCGGTTAGTTTAACAAACACATGAGAAATTCCTGCAGTTCATTGGAGCATTCATTAAATGACGCAATGGCCGTGCCACTGATGGATTTAAGAACTTTACAGTTCTCACAGTACATGATCAGTACTGCAGTTGACATTATCCAAGCACATGGTAATCAAATAAGTGAACATAGTGAATAATTTCAGTACCTAATTAATGTCAAACCATCTATAATAGCAAGTGGCAAATGTTAAACGGTGCTGCTGAGTAGAAGAAGGGGGATGGTTAAATTTAGCTTGGCTAGCATCAAAACAGATCTGTGCATGGTAGATTGAGGCTCCCTAAAGCACCTCCATGCTTGATAATGACTTAAACTTGAGGAAGTGAAGTCAAATGGTGCTGAAGGGACAGAAATATGAAGTGGCATTAAATTCTGTCACTGTTCTAATTTGAAATAATATAATCATTTTAAAATACCTTATTACTGCCCAAGCCAATGCAAGGTAGTAGATTTGAGCATAGAAAACTATAGACCAAAATGATAACGTTACTTGCGTCGTACTACACTGAACTCACTTCATTCTGAAGCTCAAGCACACCTGATTTCACATGTTTGAAGGCTTGCATTTTTTTTCTTGTAGTGTTTTCCCTCTGTGGTTTTAAGTACCAAAAACGGTCATCGTTCATTATCGGAAATAACATGAGTGGTTTGGTGAATCTGCCACAATTTCATGTTCCTCTAACATACAGTTTGCTCCCTTCTCTGAACTTTGAACAGTGTTATTGCTAATCTTTAATACGAGAAGGGAAGTGACATGAAATGTGAAGCTGTACGTTTCCAAAGCTCCTTTGTTTTCACACCAGTAGCGAGTCAGTGGATCAGACTGGGACATCCCCAGTGGAAGCTGAAGTGGAAATCATAACAATGGTTGAAGTTCCTGAGGCATTAGGAGTTTTCTGTTGCCTTTTAATAGCTGTCCTGGTAGACCTGATTGGAGTGAGCGAAGCAGTAAGCTTTAAAGCATTTTCTTGATGAATACGTATTTGTTCTTCTTATGACAGAGCAAGAGCTTGAGTTATCAAGCTCTCAATTCAACTGGTGGCACCCATAAGCACAAACATCTTACTGTTGGAATAATGCTGGACTGAATCTGTGAAGTGAACATGGAAACATGAAAGCCTCTAGATGTATCTGTACCAGGTTCACACAACACGAACGCCTGCTACTGTAGTTGTTTCCCATGGAGACTCCTTTTTCAGCACATTGTGCTTTACCCTAAGAGCCTATTCATAAATCAACACCAGGTCTGTGTGTGTTGATTATATTAGTAATCTAACACTTATTTTGACAAATAATTATCAACACACAATCATATGCATCCAGTTTACTTCATATGTTAAGTGGTTTGAAACACATGGATCTACAAGATCCTGAATGTGTTGCTCAAAAAAGCAATTTGAGTGCTACTAACTCCCTTCGTACAGAATGTTCAGATTGCTGAACTGCATGTCCTTCAGACCATTAAAATTATAAAGCAGTTATTAAGCTGATTCATTGAGAATATACGTTTTAGTGGATTAAAAAAAAAAACCCAGTTCTTCCACTGAGAGAAAGTTGATTTTCACACTTTTTCTACGGAGTGTGCAGTACAGAAAAATCTGCAATTCTGAAGAGTTATAAATGGAGCAACATTAATAATATGCAGACAGTTTACTTATTCTGCTGTTCCTTAAAAACTGGGAAAATGTAGTGAATTCAATCAAAAGAAAGGAAATTTGGTATAACTCCTAAATCCAAAGCGAGGCAACATATATAATGTGAAAAGGAATACATTTTATGAGTAGGATCTGCTTAGCTGAAAGGGAAGGACGTTTTGATTAAATCAAAGTAGTGGAAACAATTGTCATTGTTTAGTTCATTAATGTTGTTTCTGCATGTGTATGTACATAATTATTATTTATTGTGGCATGGTACCTCAGTGCACAGCCCATTTCTAAAGAATTTGTGTGTGTGTGTTTTGTCTGAGAAGCTAATCGGATGAAATAGATTGACATCTCATCCCCAGCTTTTTCCCATAAGGAAGAAAAAGTCTTTGCACCAGGACAATATGATTGTATACATTTTTTTTTTTTGATAAATC
The DNA here is from genome assembly GCA_037577275.1 of Bryconaethiops microstoma. Classification (NCBI taxonomy): domain Eukaryota; kingdom Metazoa; phylum Chordata; class Actinopteri; order Characiformes; family Alestidae; genus Bryconaethiops; species Bryconaethiops microstoma. The sequence goes on from JBBJLS010038290.1 coordinate 7,969, forward strand.
AGATTATACAACAGGTTAGGTCTGGCCTTATGATGGAATTGGCTGCGAGACATTTTATGAGTGCCATCATGAGGGATGAATGATCATGAATGTGGCAGATCCCCATTTTTAGCAGATGCATCATTTCTATTTTAATATTTTGTGTTGTATCACATTGCTGTTCCATCTGAACTATTAAAGTGAAGCCAGCCTGAGGTGGAGAAAAATAAACTGTATAATTGTTCCTCAGATGTTGATAATAACATTAGTGGGTCATGTTGACTGAAAATTTTTAAAACATTGTGCACCTCCTCCACCCCTGTAATATCAAATTAAATGGTTAACCATATTATCGCAGACCACATGGTGTTACTATTGTAATACTGCGATAAGGACATTGCTGCATCTCCACTCTACACACAGAAATGAAACTTGTGCAACTTTCCCTCTATGATGCTTAATACACTATTGGTTTCCCGTCACCTTCATGTCATAGTGATCTGATCAGATTGACCGTTGCCACTCATTTTTCTGCTAATTGGGCCATGAAGTCAGTTTTAGCTTGCCACCGATGAGTCACTGTTTTTTTGTAAAGTGCTGTTTATAGACAGAGGAAATGGCGAGTGCAGCGTTATTGCAGCTGCATCTGACTGCACGCTAGAGAAGTTGTTGCAGCATAGTTCTTGCCCGCATTCTCGATTTCACACGCAGTCTGACACTCAGGGGTTTCACACATATTTGGTGCATGTGGTCACGTTTCTCAGACATATTTGTGGCTGATTGCAGTGACAGCAGAAAGCCATTATGCCTATTTTGTTTGAGTATATGCCAAAGTACAGGACGCAGCTCTCATCCTTTTTGACATGTATTGTGTCTGGGGGTGTGTCAAAGTCCCATGAATACATGTGGATGTTTAGACACTGCAGTGTATTGCTGGTTTATTGTATCACAATATCGGCCTTTGCAATTCTGATATCATAGGAGTCTGCAATGTGCAATTGAGCTTTCCAACCAGTCTCATTGTTTTAACTGTGAGTATCATGACCAGTCACAGTTCTTGATAAGCTTCTGTGTGCGTTGTAATGAACATTTGGACATAATTGTTGTAAAAGGCCCCACTGATCACATCGATACTTTATCTTTTTAATGTTTAACAGGGATAAACAAAACCAACATTTAACCTAATACTAAGTACCAACTCCAGCAGGCTATAAACTATTTAAAGGGCCAATATCATAAAAAATTGAAATAAGAATGTAAAGCAGTCCATAAACATTGCTAAAGTTTCAAAACATACCATTCACTCCCCAGCCCATGCAGTCCTTATATGGAAATGAATTGAATTTACTGTTTGTGTTCATTAATGATTTGTTATATATTATAAATAAGGAGTGTATCTCAATTTTTTTGAGCAAGGCAAAATAGAAGGCGGCCAGTTAAATCAAAGGTCGGTTGCATGTATTAGTCTTAAAGGCACAGTAACAAGAACAGTCTGTTAATTCTAAGTGATGAAAAAAGGTTGATGTATAATTGCCGGTCCCTCTTCCGGTTCCCGCGCCGGCTCCCCAGGCTGCGGTTCCCCTGCCGGTGGACTCCCGAGCCCCCGCTCCGGTCCCCGTACCAGACTCTCGAGCACCCGCTCCGGTCCCCGCACTGGGTGCCTCAGCCCCTGATCCCGCGCCGGTCTCCGCACCAGACTCTGGAGCCCCCACTCCGGTCCCCGCACCGGACTCTCGAGCCCCCGCTCCGGTCCCCGCACCGGGCGCCTCTGCCCCTAATCCCGCGCCGGTCTCCGCACCGGGCGCCTCAGCTCCTGACCCAGCGCCGGTCTCCGCATCGGGCGCCTCAGCTCCTGACCCAGCGCCGGTCTCCGCATCGGGCGCCTGAGCTTCTGACCCAGAGCCCGTCTCCGCATTGGGCGCCTCAGCTCCTGACCCAGCGCCGGTCTCCGCATCGGACGCCTCAGCTCCTGCCTCCGTGCCTGTCTCAGCACCGGGCGCCTCAGCTCCTGACCTTGCACCGGGCGCCTTAGCTCCTGCCTCCGCGCCGGTCATTCAAGCTCCAACGCCGGTCCCAGCTCTGGACCCCGCTCACTGCACCAGCCTCATCGGCCGCGGCTCCCGGCCTCGGCCTCACCATCTTCACCTCCCCGCCTCAGCCTCCGTACCTGCGTGGCGGTCACGGCCATCACCGCCTTGGATGGGGGGGTTTCTGTCACGGTTCTGGTCGGCGCCCACTAGAGGGCGCCAGCAGACTCTGGCCTGGCCTCATCAGCCCCTTAGGTGTGGCCTCATCTAGCCGGCATCCGTTTAAATGATTTCAGCTGGCTAGAATGAACTACGATACTGTTCATTGGTTCATGGTGCTCCCCCCTGCGTGTTTAAGTTAACCTTGTTTTAGTTCAGGTCATGGGAGCATACTCTAGCCCACGTTTGGTTTAGTTTCTCTTTTCGTTATTTACTCTACCTTTGATGATTGGCCCTCGAGCCCTTTTGTGTTCCTCATATTTTCCCCAATAAACCCTTTTTCATGGACGTCCGCGTGTGTGCCTCCCACCTCCCTTCCAGACGTGGCTCCCATGTGACAATAATATTATGCAAGATATAACATACAGGCTCTTTACTCTTTGAAAGTGAAGTTAATTAGTACACAGCTAATAATGTTCAAACGTACTTTAACAACACTTAAAAGGTTATCAGTTCCTTCACACACAAGTAGACAATGAATTAATAAATGCAGTGATGAATGTGCTCCATTTCTTCTGGATACATGATGTTCCAATACAGCATTGTATACTAGCACGGGTGTAACAACAAAATACAAAAATATTACGACATGCATTGAGGAAAATAAGCTGTAGCTGCATTGTTTATAGTGCTCCGCAAGTGCCAGTCAACAATGCCAACACATTCATACATCACCCTGACAATCAAATTCAAACTATTGTGAGAATATTTAATTGTTCAAGGACTGAGTCATTTTGTGACTGTATAGTTTTTGGAATCGCCAATGAGGGGCACCTGGGGAGCAGTGTGCGGAGACGGTGGTGTCGCTATCAGTCCAGGGATTCAAACCCACAACCTTCTGATCTCAGGGTGAACTCCCTAACCACTAAGCCACCAGCTGCCCCAAGGTAAGGGGTTGTTTGACAGAGGCCCTTATCCGGAATGACTTACTATGATTAGTTACAGGGACAGGGAGCAACTGAAGGTTAAGTTTCTTGCACAGGGACACAATTGCAGAAAGTTTGAACTCTCGGGTTCACAGGCAAGTGTTTTACCCACTAGGCTACTACCACCCTGTGGAGTAGTGTGTAGTATGGTGGCATTTCCTGTGGAATTACTTTTCACTGACAGGACAGTTGCCAGTAGAAATGGGAGGAAAAAGCCTGGGGCAAGTTGTACCAAAGACCGCTGAGGATAAAAGTAAAGGAAAGTTTTGGGGTTGTGTTTTTAAACACCTCAAAGTGAAAGTTAGGGGTGGCTGATGCAGCAAAAAAGTGAAGACATGATACTTTTTCTCGACACTGGTCACATGATAGATGATTTTTAAGATTTATTTATTCTTAGTTTTGTTTTTTTTTTTTAATTCAGCATATGCACATGGACAAGAAAAAATACATTGTGAGATGACATTTAGGGTAGGGTATATGATATGATAAAAACACACAATTTAAACAGACCTTTGGTTTATTAATGTTTGTTTTAAAATAAAAATGTAAAGCTACATTCATAAAAAAGAATTAATGTCTTAAAGATGTCAAAAATTAAATAATTGCAGTATTAAAATGTTAAATATTAATAGGATATGGGATCTTGATTGTGTGTGTTGAGTGATTAGATATGATAAATCTATTTACAGTGTACTCTATGTGACCAGGTTACTTTGGAATGTGTTTCTCTTTCAACTACAAAACAGAGTATACTAAACTGGCAGAAATATGTAGTGTTTGGGGGCAAAGTAATGAAATGCATCCTCTTTTTCCAGACTTTTGGTTTTACAGATTGTCCCTGAATTAATTATTGTTTAATTAAGTATTGTGCAAAAACCCACACACACACACACACACACACACACACACACCTTCAGCACAAATGCCACTAGAGGAGAGAATATGAAAGTCTGTGTGTCTGAGAAAGTTTGTGTGCAATCTGTCATCCTGACATGAGTATATTTCTGTTCCTCTCTCCCATTTTAGGATGTGACATTGCTGATCTCTGCACATACACATGCATACACTCTGCTTTTGTAATCCTGTCTTGGTTTTTGTCCTTGATGAATCATTGCTGACCAAAAAAAATCATTTGAATTATTCTGGCCAGCTCTGCTCATAAACATTCTTTTCACTTAATAAGCACATCAGTAATATATGGATAGCTCTTAAACAGTAACAAAGTCATTACTGGAGCACTGAGTTGGAAGCTTGCTCACATGCTCAACACATTGTTTTAAAAGGGAACAGGTTAAACTGGATACATTTCCACGAGAAAATACGAAGTGTGATTGTGTGGTTAGTTTGGCGACACCCAAACACTGATTTTATGGGCAAAATAGTAAATTGCACTTTACCGCTGTGCTGCCAGCGTGGTAGTGAACTCGCCAGCTCTTAGCAAATAATTTATGGTTAAGGATGAAAGCAACTCTACCGTCTGTCAATGATTTAAATGATCAATACTCGGCCCCTAATAATCTAATTGAAAAGCGGTGTACAAGCAGAACAGGGCGGGGTCTAAGGTACATGTCAGATCAAAATCAAATGTTAAGTAAAAATGCCTTGGAAAAATAAGGGAAACTTAACATGATACAGTCAGATGAACTCTTTTTGAAGCACTGACCACACCTGTGATACACTCAGAAAGGTTTTGTCATTATGTTGAATTTTGTGAACTGCCTACCTCTAAAGCCTCATTATCAAATATTTTAGCAGTGTGCTGTAAAGCACTAATGTTTAGAGACCATTGCTGACTGAAGAACTTGGCTGCAAGATTTAGTCATGTGATGATCTTTTATATCTGCCAGCTGTCTTTAACCAGTCTGCTCCTATAGCCTCAAACATGGGCATGTTGCAGCACACACAAACACAGGTAATATTTACCAGCTCAGAATGTGCTTAGAGGACCTTTCCCTGGACTCTTTGGAATGTATGTTATTTGGGGTCAGAGTTCGATTTCACCCACAGTCCTTTGGGGCAGCTGCTGCTCTCATTCAGACAAAGCGCCAGTAGTCAGAATGCTGTAGATATTTCATCAGTTACAATATCCACTGTACAAACAGCCATATGGGAAATGCAGTAACTATTGTGCTCCCATTCTAACCTTTAGCCTCTTTACTCTGATGGAATATACTTAGACAACATTCAACTGTCATTCAACTGCTACTGGCAAGTGCTCCCCACCAGCTATCCTTGACTGATAAGGCTCTTAATGGAATTTCAACCTATACATCGTCAGTCATCACAGCACATCTCGCACGTATGCTCAGAAACCCCTACAAAGAGTGATACTTAGCAACAGTTAGCATTATAGAATGATGTCTATTTGCTTTTGCTATCACTTGTTTGTCACCATCCAGAGCAATATCTGCACTGTAAGTAGCTGTATGAATAGAACCGCAGCCCAGAATAGCAAAAACCCGAATGTTCAAACCGAATGACGTGTCTAGAGATCCTATCTAAATTACATTTATAACCATCTAAAGGTTTCTAATTCTGATTCTAAAAAGCCTTTTTTCTGTAGCTTGCAGAATGCTGTCTGAAGCTAGGAAACATCAGCATTGTCTAGACATCACCACAAGCTGTAAGGGTGGAACGATTTGAAGTAGCCTGTGCCCTGTTTCATGGTAGCATTTGTCAGTGTTAGAACCTGACTGTATAAATTGGCTCTATGGACCTCAAAAGAGCTCTTCATTTAAATAAAAGATATTTTTCTCAGATTATGCGTATTACTTGTCTATTTCTCATCTATATCAGCGTTATAAACGGGCTAGCAACAATATAACCTTAAAGGGAGCATTTTTTTTTGATAGGGTAGCATGAATCAATCTCCTCTTCTAACAATATTTACCTCTCTGGACACTTAATGAAACAAACTCTGTTAGCCATAGAGGGCCCGTCTGTCTA
>JBBJLS010038311.1:0-14064 GCA_037577275.1 Bryconaethiops microstoma
AGTCTATACAGGAGTAACATCAGTATTTACATTCTAGCACTGTGGGAGACAGCAGTTCAGTGTAAACTCTACAGTACGGATACGGGTTTACCTTCACATTTTCTTTAAGGGTGATGAGTTTAAAATGAAATTAATGTGTTCTGGGAGCATATTTGGGGGCATATTCGGGGTTTACACTATAAAAATAGGCACTTTTACGCATTTTCTTAACCACATCCCAACAACAACCTTTTTTTCACTCTACGCGGGTGCTCTTGGAACGTAACCTCCGTGAAAAGCGGGGGTTACTGTATTTCATAACAAAAAATGTTCGAAGTTGCCCAATCATTGATTTGATGGGCAAAAAAATGTTTGTGTGAAAAAAGATATCTATTCGCAACATCAAACCTGTTCTCTTCTGATTCTCTTCATTCAGTGCACTAGCACTGAACAACTGGTGTCAACTTACTGGCTCTTACCAAGCCATTTATGGTTATCAGCGATGCAGAATTTTTTCCTTAGTTTGTTTAGTTATTTCGGAATTGGCTCAGGGCGAAGACACCGGCCAGCTACAGTCTGCCGCTAATGGACCCCTTGGACTGGCTGTACCTGGCTTTTGTCTCGGACGTCGCAGCCTTAGGGGCCGCGGACAAACCGTGGCTCGACCCATCGCCCATCCCAGAGAAAACACTGATCTCTGGTCCAGTCTCAGAGCTGGGGTCGCACAACACCGGAAAATAATGGACATTTAACACCGGAAAATAATGGACAATAATGGATGTTGAAACGATTCCAAAATTTTGCATTAGCTCGTAGGAGAACCAGCACCTATTTGGTTATGAAAAGAATAATAAAAATAAAACTAACTAATCATGAACGTTATATCCATCACATCATAGCCTGCCTTCCTGAGCATGTTGTGGATCCCATCAAGGGACAGCTTGAGAGTTTGAGTGACAGTGTGTGATGACTCGGACATGGCCTTACCAAGCGACCAGCTCGGGTACATGTCTTCTTAACTTGTCAGCTACATCAGCCTCTTAGCTCCAGCGGTTAAACTGTCTCGGCTGAGTGACCACATTACTGGTAAGCAGGGAAAACTGTAAATTAGATTTGTTTCTAAACTATTGCCTTAATGTATCTGCCCTAAAAGCAGGAGTGTGAAGAGTGCACACTGCGGCCTCCCGGGCCTGTCTCGCTGACCCCATGGCTCGCTCCGTGTTGAGATGTTGCAGCTCTAGTTGCCCTGCAGCCCTTTCTGGCCTGCTGCTGGAGTTGGAGGAGGGTTCTGATAACAGCGCAGCCCCAGGACACAAAACGGGACAAACAATCCAGGCCGGGCGAACGCTCAAAGCAGAGCGTGGGAAAGCGCAGCGGAGCCGAGGCATTTCAACAAACACAGCATTATCGACAGGACTGCAAACACACACTCCGCTCCAGCTGTCCACCGCTCCGCCTCTCCAGCTCTGCCGCTGGCTGAGGAATTAATCAATTCCAAAACAGGACAATAGCACATCTGTACCTTTGACAGCCTCTGTTCTACAGTATCTCACCTGAAACATACTGCCATGAACACTTTGTAAAGTTATTAAGCGTTAGTTAGTCGGCGCTGAAAGAAAGTATTAAGCCTTCATCAATTGATTTAAAGCTCCTGTGTCAGTTCTTACCGTTCGTTTTGAACTTTTCAGAGAAATGTCTGTCTTTTCTATCTTCACAGTAATAGCATTCACATGGGGGGGAACTCGTTACCTTAAGGAACTTGTTACTTCTAGTGCAGCAATGGAAATGGTGTTGTGTGACCATGGCAATAGGTGAAACATAACTACTGGAACTGGTCTAGTGGATCTAAGGAAATGAGTTTAGCATAAGCTTGGCAATGGTGGAGAGTAACCATGGAAATGGGTGGCCATGGAAATGGGTATAGCGTAACATTGAAAATTAGTGTAGTGTGACCATGGAAATCTGACATATACCATGGAAATGGGTGTAGTGTGAACACTGAAAAGGATTTAGAGTAACTACAGAAATGGATGTAGTGTAACTATAGAAAAGGGTTTAGCAAAAACTATGGAAGGGACTATACAAGGGAAAAGAAGAGAAACACCGTGGACGCATCCTTTGTAGGGCACACACACACACACACACACACATATATACATATATATAAAATCCACAGTCAGTTGTTCAGATGGTTATCTAATTCTATTTCTTGTGACAGCTGGTGGGCAAGAGCAGACCTTACACACTGACGCGTCTAGATCACTGTGGAAGTGGGAGGACATGTCTCCCCAGTCCCCAGTGGACACTCCACTACAGTGCATGCTCTGTACTGAGGGAATACCAAATTAACTGTGACAAATTCCTTGTGCAGAAGTATAAATGGCTAATAAAGTGATCCTAATTCCAATTCAATCCTAACAAGCCTCACCTTACAGCCGAAATACATGCGAAACGCGAAGTCGTGACACCAGGGTGCGTATAAACAAGTGAAGGGCGTGCGGGCGAGACAGATATCCATGCAGAAAATCACTCGCAAAAATCGAATGCTGAGTAGCAAGGAGTGCGCAGTTAAAGTGCTGATCATCCAGAAATACTCCTACGCAAGCACGCACACACACACACACACACACACACACACACACACACACACACACGCGCGCACATGCTGAAACTTTGCTTACAGCGATTCTGAACGCAGGGCAATCTGACTCCTTTATGACACTCATCATTAATCTATTCCTAGGTAATCTCCTTCACACTGTAATATCCACCGTATGAGTGATTTGCGGTTGAATTTGTTCTCTGCCGATCTGTTCTGGACGGCGCTATCCGCGCCGAGGTTAAGCTGTCTGACAGAATACTGAGAGAATAATCATTTTCGGATGTTATTTCTCGTTACAGTGTTAATTTCAGGGTGACCTCATAATTACGCCGAGCTCCGGCACTGTCGCCGTTCCACAAGCTCGTCCTGCTACCGCCTACATGCCGCCTGCCGGAGTGTGTGATGGAACAGAATGGCTTTCTCCCACCAAGACATTTGCTTCTGTACTTTCCTGCTGAATCTATGATGGCTAATTTAGCTAACAAGCTAATTAGCGGTGTGCTAACTGCAGGCCTAAATCCACACCTCGTTAAGCCCCCCGAAATAGACTTGCTTATGCGGTTCCTGACACTGGCCAGTTTTGGTTTTCAGAGCTTCTGACTCTACAAAGCATCTGAACATGAGGAATTGTATCGTTTCAAAAATGGAGAAAAGGTAGAAGATAACTCAGTGTCTTAAAAAACTCAATTATATGGCTGTAATATGCTTGAATATGCTTGAATGCAAAAACAGGACTACCAGTGGGAAGCAGAACCACACATATCAATTTTGACCCTAAAAAAATACCTCATATTGAAGGGTTATTTCACTAAACTGATGGTAAATTACTTGGCATAATTATATGTAAAAATCCTCTACAATTAAGTTTAAACTCATGTCTGACCAAAGTCTGTACGATACAGTTTAAACACAGTAAACTCTCTCGGAGGCCTGGAAAGGGAGGTGGAAAACCCACAAAGTCCCCTGTTAGAAGAGAATGGCTTATTATAACTACATAGAATACCTTATTGTGTAAAATGACCCTGAAGACCAGGTGTCCAGATTAGGAGTGAAGATGGAACAATGCTCCACTGAGTAAAATGGTCTTCAAGACCGGACTAGGCATCCAGGTGTCCAGACCAAGAGGCGCCAAGAGGCTGGGGTCAAATAATTTGGGTAATACAATTTAATTGGTTAAAAGGGTAGACTGGAGGTGTCACTGAATATTAATTAGAAGATAACTCAACCTGTAATTATTGGATTAAAACATAGGTGGGAATAAGCAAATTAAGTGATACAATTTTATAGGTAGAGACAAAGAATGATGGAGCTAAGTCAATAAGGAGATTGAACTTTATTGGTAAAGAATTGATCAGAGGAATGTAGTAGATAAATGGGTGTTGAATTCTGAGGCCTATAAAACTTATGTACAAAGCCCAGTTGGGAGAGCGGAGCGAGCATCTGACTGGAGAAGAGGCTGCTCCCACGGGCCACTGCTGTAACCTTTGAATAAATCAGCAACACTGTATCTTCCTGACTCCGTTTGATTTTTCAGACTTAGAAAAGTTCCAGACTTCGTTTTTTTTTTTTTTAATTCCAATTCTCCACGACACAACCAGAAGGTCGTGGGTTCGAATCCCAGGACTGCTAGTGGCACCTCTTGAGCAAGGTACCGTCCCCACACTGCTCCCCAGGCGCTGTGTTCCTGGCTGCCCGTGTTGTCGCTAAAACTGGAACAGGAACCCAAATTTAAAACATTTTTCTAAATCAAAAATCAAATGCGGTTGGAAAAATGCAGCTTGCTACTTTATTGAAGAATAAAGCAGTCTCATTGGTCCAGGAGAGAGCGTTGATCTGATGATTCTTTTTCAACAGACCACCATTCCACATATATATCCCTTCGGGGGGTATGAGTCCACCTCTCTCAGATTACACCTCCTTGTTGGCTTTCAGACAATAACAGACGGAGTTGGATTTTCAAGATTTCCTCCTTTACCAGTTTTGTTCCATTATTTCCTCTCTTTCTTTGTTCCAGATTTCAACCTTCAAGCTACATTCCTGATTCTTATTGACCATATGGCCAACCAGTGTCATTGACCCACTGCAAACTTTTTTGTGACCTTTGAATGATAAGGCTCCCTGAGATGCTTTCTGCTTTAAAGTTGGGGGCTTTCTATAAGGAGGGGTGTCACTGAGGAAGCTGGTTTATTACTTTATTGGCCAGGAACTTCCTGAAGCTCAGGCCCTGTCAGCCTAGTTCAAAGGTTAATGGCCATGTGGTCTTTGGCAACAGAAATCTCTCTCACTGCCTTAAAGAGATCTATATTAAACTTAATGGAAGCAGAAACATACTAAATAAAACCAAATATTCACCACTGAAATCTTCATTACCCACTGCTTCACTTGGGTTAAATACAGAGGAAAACCTTCGTGCTGTTCGCACTGTGTGCTGTGGCGTGTTCACGTATGACAAACGGTCACCTTACAAATAATCTTAGCATGAGTTCACTCTGAAAGTGGGGCAGTCCAGACTGTTAATAATTTTGAATGTTATTTTGACTGTTAATAAAATTGGTGTAACTGAATAAATTACTGATACCTCCTCCTCTCCACAGAGAAATGGGCCTTCGCGATTGGTCGATGCCTCAGCCAATCCATTTGAGCAGAGCACAAAAGCGTACCACACCATGAATCGCTTCCTTGGCTCTGTTATTGACCATGTACGTTCAGTTTCTTCAAACATTTTTGGACTTTATACATGTTAGTAGTGCGTTTGCCACTCAGTCTGACTGCAGTTCTTTCTGTTCAATCAGGCTCACCGTGAGATGGACTACATTGTGAAAGACAAGCTGCTGTTTGAGAGAATTATTGGCATGGAGTTTATTGAACCCATGGACAAAAGCATCTTTTATAACGGTAAATTTAAAATGGTAAAAGATATGTTCTCCATTGCGTGTGTGAACAAGGGAAAAGTATTAACCTTACTTATTTTATTTTAGAATAATCTACAGCTTAGCTCATCATTCTGAGTCTTAATTTCTTTTGACTTTTACAGCTATGAATTAGTTGAATGTATGAATAAAAAGTGTATATGATTCTAGCATTTTGCAACTTCATATATTTCAGCTAATTAGTAAGAATCTGTAAAAACAACAAAATACAACTTGTTCTACAAGTTTCATATAATTCATTTTCATTACAAACATTTGAATTTTGAATTCGAGCTTTATTCATTTGGAAAATGGATAGTTTAATTTCTGTGTTTGCTGAAGTCACTCACTAAGTGAACACATTATGTGTTTTTCTTTCAGATGATTCTTACTCCTTTGCTGATGTGCTTTTCTATGGGAACGAGGCGACGCTCTTGATCTTTGACTGCCTGTTTTTTTGTGTGGTGGACCTCGGGAGCCAGAACTTTGTACTGGCAGCTGTACTCACGTACCTACAGCAACTGGTCAGTATGTATAAGTATGTGTGTGTGTGTAAAAAAACAGAAAAAGGAAAAAAGAATTTCATTTACACATTTTCCCCCTACCCTAAATGTTACCTGTAGTACTGCGCAAAAGTTAGAGACCACCCTGAAAAACTTGAGTCTAGGACTAAAACAGTTATTTGACATTATTGTTAGGACTAACATAGGACTATTATTTCTGTTCTCTCTGTACTTCCAAAGTGACAAGGGTGAGTTCTACATTAAAGTTATTGGAAAAATGTTTTTGTTTAAGTTCCTCACACACCTGTTTAGGACACCTGTAGGCCAATTTACATGAATAATCCAACTGCCAGAGTAGTACATATTTTTGAGGCCCCACTGTGGTCAATGTCTCATTCCTTTATAAAATGTCACATAGTGTGTTGGGAAACCACTAGGACCCCAGTTTCACTTCCTCAGTTACTGGAAGGTCACCAGTTCAGTATTATATACAAAAAAATAAATTTTGCATTGTTTTAGATGATTGGTTTATCGCAAAGGAAACATACATGTATGTCTTGTTTATCATAACTGGTGATGTATGTGTTGGCCGGTCTAACAGACTGAATTTGGCTGTGCAAGTGAGAAGAACCTCATACCTTGGGTTATTCTGCATGGGTTAATTATAAGTGGGGAAAATTGTGAGTGCCTTCTGTTCGTTTCCAGGTGGTCTCTTGTATGCACAGGCAGAAGACACTACATAGTCAAAAATAAAACCAAGAACAGTTGTCTTACACACCACAAAATTAGTCGCATGTGACTAGGAATACTACGTCATTTGAGGTACACCTGTTTATGTAAGGGAGATTTTCAGTCAAGCAGCAGTAATCATTGGTTTTATATATACCAGGTATTGCTCTTCAGTTTGAAATTGCAGTATGCACAAAGTGTTCTGTTTCTGAAAAGATCCAGCTTCTTTTGGGGCGGTTGGTGTCCTGGTGGTTAGGGAGTTAACCCTGTGATCAGAAGGTTGTGGGTTTGAATCCCAAGACTGCCAGTGGCACCGCTGAGGTATACCTAGTACTAACTGCACGTTTGGACTCGTGTACAGGCAGAATGCATCCAATTTGCGTATGAAATTGACAAGAACTGCTCAGTACATCACTGGCTTAGAGTACTTACCGCATCTCTGCCTCTCCTCCACCACAGTACTTTCTGAAGGAATGAACCTCAGGTACCAAACATGTCTTGGCTACAGTTCAGTTACATTACAGGGATAACTGTCGACACTGGAACTTTTGACACTGTTTCTGTATGGCTTTTTCCTGGTGCTCTGATTTGCTGGCAAAGAATGACTGACATTGTTTTAATGCACTCTCTCCGTTTGTGCATGCATCCAGATCTTCAGGCAGATTCGAAACACTTTGGGCCGCAGGAACCTCGCCACAAAAACTCTGGTCGACAAAAGATTCCTCATCTAACATCTACTCCGCCTTGTCTTAAAGCAGTTTTATTGCCAACTTCAAAGCTTGTTTTTTAAATTATTTTTTCAAATTCATTTGGTACTTTTCTACAACTTTTGGATTTCCTTCTGTAATTACTGCTGCCTAGTATGCTTGTGTTCAGTATTTTTATATATTCACTGATTTGTACGAATGTTTTGCTGTATAAAGTTTTGATATCTGACCTGGGTCACTTCTAGGCCAATCTTATTTATTTTCACAAGAAAGGGTAAGAAAATTGTAACAATGACAGCAAAATGCTTTTTCGATTTTTTTGTATGTGTGTACTATTTAGTGTGTGTATATGGAGATATAATGGCAAATACATGGTTTGTGTGTAATTTATGGAGTGTTTTCATAAACACACATTAAATGCTCTGCGAAACTGCAAGACTTTCAGGAGTTCCCTGATTGCATTCAATTCTATTTTTGGTAATAAAACAATGCAGAACAAAATATGAGGGAGTTAGATGAGATAGCCAGTATGCCACCATATTTTTTAACTAGTTATTTTCTCATGATTTCCTGGTAGAATAGACTTCGCAGGTGATGTTAAACTCTGAAACATCCACAAACTAGACAGGAAAGTATTTCTGCCTGTATCAGACAGCTCTCTGTTTGGAAGAACCTGCTCTGCTTCTGCTTGTCTACACGATAGGCCAACTGTTATTAAAAAAATATACAGCCGAGTGAATAAAATATCCTTGTGAATAAATAAGTAAAAATCACTGCTGAAATCTGAATGAAAAGTTACCTCATCTGCTACAAAACTGGAATTTAAAAAAAGTGTCACGCCACATGAACCTCTAAAAAGAAAATTCTTAATATCTATATTAAGCATTTAATTTAAGGTGCTCATACAGAGAAATATTCAGGATAACTCAAATATGACTTTATTTACAAAGATAAAAAGATTACACCCATATTATGAGGCCTCATGTTCCACATTTTCTCGTATGGTATTTTAGGATTTTTGTCCGGTTATGGCCACTTATAACATCTGTGCAAGCTTATGTAGGGGTGAGCAATACTGTAAATACAGATAATACTTTTTACCTTGACTACAATGATTTTTATTGAACACACTACTGCTGTCAAACATGTAGTCACTAGTAATTGAAAAAAAAAAATACAAATTTGGTCCAAACCAGCACTCAAAAAAACTCATTATTCCACAGGTAGAAATTTAATCAACAATGACATACTATAGAACATTTCCTTTTCTCTGCAAACTTAGTAAATATATAATTATATATACATACATACATACATATATATATATATACACATATATATACACACACACACACATATATATACACATATATATATACACATATATATATACATATATATACACACATATGTGTGTGTGTGTGTATATATATATATAATTGTGTGTGTGTGTGTGTGTGTGTGTATATATATATATATATATATATATACACACACACATACACACACACTGTTCAAGTGCATCTGTTTACAATTTTCTATAAGAAACTTGACAACTGATGCCTAGAGCAGCATGAACTTCTCTCAAGTTTCTATATTCCCAATAATCACTGAGCATTTAAAGTGAACAGACAAATACTTGGAGTAACTCAAATGTAACTTTAAAAAAATGACTGTTTACAAATGTTACCCACACTTTACCATTTAAAAGACCCTATTCTGAAACTGCAACTCCAAAATGACAAAACGATCAGAAGAATAGAAACGCAATTCAAAACCACAGGTCCTTAAATTTACTCCTTGCTGAGGAGGAATTTACAAAAAAAATACTAACCTTCCAAAGCCTCTACTCGTAGTTTTGCATTGCAATAAAACACTGTATTGAACGGATCCTCAGTGGAGCAGATGCACTGGTCACACTGAAGCATGGGTAGACTCTTTCAGTGAAGGCACATGTGTCTTCAAAAAGCACAGTGTCTGTCAGAGAATCAGAGAACTGGACCGTTACCAACTGTCTCTCACAGCTCAGGTTAACCCTCAGCCTTCTCAGTGAGGTTCCCAACAAAGCCTCTGACTCTGTTGAAGAGGACTTTCTACACTTGCCTTTTCTACAACTGACACCTAAGATTCCCTTCTGAGCAGATCTCCCCTTCCTTTGTTCAGGTGCTGTGGTCACTCCCACAAACCAGTCAGTACAGTCACCAACCTCTACCTCCCAGCAGTGCTCTCCAGATCTAAAGCCTACAGAGCTTATAACAGACATAGAGGAACTGAACCTCTCTGGGTTGTTAGGAAGCCTAAGATAGGAATCTCTGTATCTCAGCTTGGTCAGGTCCTTGTTCACGTGAAGCATAGGGTGGGCCGTGTTGGGATCAAGAATCACAGGAGCTGCAAAGGAAGCATGACACTTGAATTAAACATTAAGAAAAAAGCCAAACTTTCTATGTATTCTATATTATTTTAGGATTGTTTATCCTGAGGTCCACTTATAACTCTTGTGTGAGTTTGTATGAGGTTTGATAATGTGGTGAGGGCCTTTGACCTCCAAGCATTGGTTGAACTGTGTGCCTGAGGGAGGGAGTCCTAGCTGGCAGGTGAAAAGACAAACTTGCTGCCAGTGTTAGCATTTAGCTGGAATACCACAAAACACACCCCAAATCAACATCTAAAATGGGAAAGAGATGGACTATACAAATAGATTCCTTTAGAAATTTGAGCCATCTTTTTACAGACTGCCAAATGCTGAAGGAAAGAGAAGCACTGGAATCACTGAAATATCTGCCATTACTAGAGAAAACTGCAAAACAAAGAAAATTTAAACAATCAATTTCATTTCCTGTAACCGTTTAATCCTTACTAGGGTCGCATGTACCCGGAACCAGCTGGCACGAGGCAGGGGTTCACCCTGGGAGGGGGGCCAGCCCACCGCAGGCCACACACACACACACATTTAAAAATCCCCAGTTCCACTGACACGCACGTCTTTGGACTGTGGGAAAAACCCAGAAACCCCTGAGGAAACTCACCCCATCATGAGAACATGCCAACTCCACACACACGACCAGGACCTGGATTCAAACCCTCAACCCTGGGCCTGCTAGTCCCAACGGTGTGTGCAGAAACAACTGACTGCAATTTTAGCAATCATAAACCCAAACAAATTGTTCAATCAGTAAAGATCTGGCCTCAATACTTTCAACTAATCTTCTGAACTGTACGTGCTGTGGCTTTTTAGTGATTTATAAAATTGTACGACAACAAAATTGTGCAAATAAAACCAATTTTTGAACCATTCAAGTCACACATGGATGTGTAAAACAGTTTCTATAGGACCTTTTGTGTGTGTGGGTGTTTGTGTGTGTGTTTGTTCCACTGTTTTAAAATGATTGAAATGTTGAAATTGAAATGTGATTTTATATGATTAAACTGCACTTCATGGTACAGCTGTCCTGTTAAACTTTGAATTGTGTTTCTATGACAATTTGAAGGGGTATTTTTCTAATCTACAGTGATTTACTTGGCATAATTATACGTAAAAATCCTCTACAATTAAGTTTAAACTCATGTCTGACCAATGTCTGTACAATACAGTTCAAGCTGAGTAAACTGTCCCTCGGAGGCCCCTTTAAGGAGAAAATGGCTTATTATATAAACTATATAGAATACCTTATTGTGTAAAATGACCCTGAAGACCAGACTGGACATGCAGGTGTCCGGACTGGAAGTGAAGATGGAACAATGCTACACTGAGTAAGATGGCCTTCAAGGCCAGACTGGGCATGCAGGTGTCCAGGCTGGAGGTGCCAAGAGGTTGGGGTTAAGCAAATTGGGTAATAACATTTGTTTGGTTAAAGGGCAAATTGAAGGGGTCACTGAGTGTTAATTAGAAGATAACTAAACCTGTAATTATTGGCTGAAACAAACAGGTGGGGATAAGCAAATTAGGTGATACAATTTTACAGGTAGAAACAAAGAATGACGGAGCTAAGTTGATAAGCAGAACTTTATTGGTAGAGAATCGATCAGTGGGGCTGTTGCACTTTGAAAAATGTATAAGAACTCATGTACAGAGCCCAGTGGAGGAGCAAGTGACGGACCGGAGAAGAAGCCGCTCCCATGGGCCACAGCTGAGACCTTGAATAAACCAGCAACATCGCATCGCATCGCTCTGACTCCATTTGATTTTTGGACTTAGAAAAAGTTTCGGACTTAGAAAAATTTAGCTTAGCTTCTCTCGACTACAAGGTCGGTAGTTATAAGGTTTCAAATACAACAGGCATGCAGAATTTGCCATTTTCTCTGCTGTGCTTTTTGTTTCTTATTTTGTATTTTTGATAAGGTTAGATTAATATTGTGAGAATATATTGTTATACAGCCAAATGCCTAATGCCTGGTAATACTGTAACACGTATACTCACTGTATTTAACAAGTTCTTGCATGTTCTGCCATACGTTGAACTTCAGATTGCCCAGGTGCTTTGCTAGATCAATTAGTCGGTCTGAATCTCTCTGTGGATTCGTCAGTGAGCACTGGGACCTAGAAGAACAGGAAATCAGCACTGATGCGTATTTCAGATCAGAAACACATAGAACTGAGGCTGGAGATAGCTCACTTACCTCTTCATTGTAGCCTTCACATTCTACAGAAGGAAGGGAGAAACAGATATCATGAAAAATGTCTCTAAAAAAATCTAATCCAAAAATAAACACAGAAAAATGTACCAGATGGAGATATTTACTTGAAGAAATGAGATATCGTCAACTCTCATCTCCTTGGACAATGCTGAGATGTCATCAGAGAGAGACTTTATCTTTCTGTTTATGTCCAGACTCCTGTTCTGCACCACCTGACATTTTTGTCTTTCCTCTTTCCTCAGAGAAGCTAGCCTAGACTCTTCTTCATCCTTCAGAAACTGGTAAAGGGTTTCAAAGTTTTTCGTTATCTGTTTCCCAGCATGCTCAGCCTGTTCCTGGGGTATCAGAAAAACAAACAAACATCACAAGCCAAATCTCGAATAAATATGTATGACAGTATGACCGTAGGTTTGCCAAAAGTTCCGCATCTAAAAATGTTTAAAGCTCTATTTCATTACTTGTAATTTCATTGCTCTGAAACCCTTTAAGTTCAAGGCCTTAACACTTGCGTTCAAGGCCAAAAATGGACTTGCACCCCCTTACATAACAGCATTAATCAAACAACGTATCACTTCTAGTCCTCTCAGGGCTTCAAGCACGGCTCGTCTTGAGCCTCCGCTGCTCAAAAGAAGAGGGAGACACGTTTCTAGACTCTTCTCAGTCTTGACCCCCCAGTAGTGGAACGAAGTCCCTCTTCCTATTGAATCCATGGACTCTCTCGCCGTCTTCAAGCGTCGCCTGAAGACCCACATCTTCAAAGAGCACCTTGGTGACTAACCACGTTTCATTTCGCTTTCTCTTAAAAAAATTTTTTTAAAAAACTTTCTTTGACAGGTGTTGTTTAGGTGTCGTTTGTCGGGAGTCTAGGTTTAGTGAGCATGTAGTAACTTGGTTGAACAATGGATGTGGAATTGAGTTAAGCTTTACATGTTTAAGAAACAGATGTAGATGACTTAAGCCCTGATGTACGTCGCTCTGGATAAGAGCATCAGCAAAATGCCATAAATGTAAATGATAGGTATTAGGGACACTTTGGAACTCTAATCTAAACCCCAGTGACACTATCAATACGATTCACTGCTTTTCCGCACTGTGGAGTCCACGTAATCCCAGTCCTTGAGAACGATTCATGCAAAATCCTCCACAACAGAATTTGCCTTTCTTGCGGAGATCGCCATAAGATATTTTGAAAACAGTAACTTCTACAGTGCACTGAAGCGGACTGGTACTTCCCAGGTAATACTCAGTTCACCAAAGGGTTGGAGTTTTTGGCTCCTGGCCCAGTCAGACTCTTCTTCCATGGTGAAAAGTTTCACAGTTAATGACCCAGTCAGTCTCTCACAGTGAGTAGTTACAGGATGTCAACTCACCAGAGGTGCCTTTACTACATTAAACACTATTCAGTATTCAGTGTAATTTGAGAAACAGTCTGTGTAGCGCATTGGTAAAGTTGCATTAGCTATGCTATGGTGAGGATTAAAAGTAAGTTTACTCATTACTTCACAATTACAGCTACTTTCAAAAATCAGTTAAATCTGTTTTATATATTGGTTATCCTGTCAAACTCTTGGTTATCTCCTGGTTTTGTTTAAAACAATTACATTAAGTTAATCTTTATTCACAAATATATTTATTTTATACAATATAACAAAAATGTAAAAACAAGCACAATAATAAATATATTTTATTACTATAACTTTATATTACTGTTAGAGCTGACTAATCTAACCGTTTATACACACAGAAAGGCTAGAAAAGACTGAAAGGGGAATTTAACAAACCCCCACTGAAATCTGGTAATCCTAGATTTTTTAAATTCAGTGTTATAACAGAGGTTATTGTTCATGTGTTTTTCAGGTTATCTGGCTGTAATTTCTCTGTGGAGTCCTGCAGATCTCTCAGATCTGCTCTACAATCAGAAAACTCCTCCCTGAAAGATCTGGACCTCAGTAACAATAACCTGCAGGATTCAGGAGTGGAGCTGCTCTCTGCTGGACTGA
>JBBJLS010038321.1:0-14064 GCA_037577275.1 Bryconaethiops microstoma
TGTTTGCATTTATTCTAATATTCAACTGTGTTTTTGCTAGCAGAAAGAAGCGCACTGCTGATATAAATGACTTCAAATAATTTGCACAGTTGCCTAAGATTTTGCACAGTACTGTATATATATATATATATATATATATATATATCCATGTGTGTGTGTGTGTGTGTGCGAGTGTGTGTGTGTGAATGCGCACTAAACATAACCCAAGTGTCTCATTGTTGTAAGTGGTGTGGTTGAGTGGCTGTGTGTGAAGCACTCAAATGCCTCGCTGTGACGAGGCGTGTGTGTGGGGAGTGTGTATACAAAACCATGCTCTCACGTTCTTTAAGAGGTGCAGTGAGAGGTTTGTGTGTGAGTGTGTGTTTGTGTGTGTCCGCTAATTTATGCCCCTTTCAGCTCGCGCTGTATTGAGGAGTGTGTGTGCCCCTTAAGCCACGCCCCTGAATGAAGTGATGGAAGTGGCACCTGTCGTGTGGACGGAATGTGAGGAGCACAGCGCTCCACGCGAGGCGACAAAGGGGGAAAAAACGGGCTTTGTGTGAGTTTCTGTGTGTGTGTGTGTGTGTGTGTGTGTGTGTGTGTGTGTGTGTGTGTGTGTGTGTGTGTGCGCGCGCATTGTGGCTTTGTCTCTGTATACTGTGTAATGTGTTATTTTAACAGAAAGGGAGGATCCAGTGGTGCGATCATAGAAGTCATTTTCTTCACATTTTTCTACAAATCTTCTTTGAAGGATTGAACTGAGCTTGGACACTCTCCTCCCTAACATCTGTCATACCTGCTGCTTCTGCATGATGAGTTCAGTAATGTGCACAAAGGATAGCTTAACCCAGCTGCTCTAATTGCAGCCCGTGTACATCATATGGCAATTATCCCTGTGCGGCAGAGCTCTGACTGCTGCTAAAGCACAAAAGGAGCGACTATCAGCCTTACGTTCAAAGTCCAGAAGCGTCAGCCCAGCACAGGCCACGGAACCCACTGAGATAGGCTAAAAGACCTCACTGTTCAATCCACTCAGTGTGTTTGGTTTAGTTTATTGATTAGCCTGTTACAACAACCAAGCTCTAAAGCAATGTGATCATGTAGAGAGGATCAGTTGTGTGTTATCACATGACAGACACCCTAATAAGCCTGGCTGAAGAAAAGGAGTGCCCTTCAGTACTATGGACAGCTCTTCATACCCAAAATCGTGTATCTCTGAGAAAGATTCAATTCAACTCAACGTTTTTGCAGAGGTTATTATAGCCAAAAGTAGCTTCACAGGAATGTGGGTCCAAGCTCCTGAAGCAGCATGCAGCATGGAAAGTCATCTTCTAACGTGTGATAGAAAGTGGGATTATGACAGAAGATGCTTGTCCCTGGAACCCATCCTTCCGTTATCTGAGTTTCTTATCCTTAACCCTTAGAACCCTTAGAGCGTGGCAAAATCTGATTTCAACAACTAAACACAGTGTAACACTTTTGGGTTCTCCCAGGTTCAGAGATCTTGTGGTTTTCCAGACCAAAAATCAAAGGAATTTGTGCATTTTTGTCCTTAATGGGCATTTGTGTGTGATGGCAATTTAAAAACCCCGTTTCTGGTTATTGTCATTACATGTTTTTAAAATTACAATACCGTTGGTTCTACGTGACATAGAAACACCAAACAGAGCTCTGCATGATGTCTGACACCTCGAGCATCAACACAAACCAGAGTAACTTCTGTATAAGGAGCTGTTTGGTCGTATGATGATAATTTACTATTTGCTGGGTTAAAGTGCTCATAGGGCAAAAGGTGGAGAAACCCACTGGACAGGTTGCCAGTCCATCACAGGGCAGACACACAGACAAACACATTCCCATGCGGATGGATAACGTGCAAGTTCCACATAGACAGATTGCCCTGGCTGGGTACTGAACCCAGGACCTTGTTGCTATGAGGTGGCTGCAGTGCCCACTGTGCCACTCCCTCCCTAGAATCAGCATCAGAATCACAACATTTTATTTATCTCAGAGGAAATTGCTTCTGCATGACCCCTATTCAGCCAGTGGCCTGGTGGTTGGGCAGTTACATGAGTTTGAATCCCAGGACTGCCAGTGACACCATTGAGATTCCCTTGAGGAAGGTACCATCCCCACACACTACTCCCTGGGCGCTGTGTTCCTGGCTGCCCACTGCTTCACTTGAGAAATAATTCCTCAATGCACACCATTCAAACCTGACGATTCTGGATGATCTATTATAATGTTACAATCATAGGCCTCATTTACAAGAGGACTCGTCCCCAGCACTTTTTGTCATGGCCCATTTCATCCACACCAGTTTTTGAAAGCCTTTAGTTAGCTGAATATAATGTTAATGATAAATATTGGTACATATCAAGTCAGTAAGAGAGACCCTGTCTCCCGTTCCTCATTGTCATCATTGTCCCCAGGGGTTTTCAAATTACAGGGGGTCCTTGAGTTACGAGGGTCTCGACATACGACGTTCCGAGTTTACGATGCTCACGTGGTCGAACTAGTTCAGTGGTGCAGGGCGGACGAATCCGCAGAATACGCAGAATACGCAGTAATTGAGTGAGGGAGTACGTTTATCTAAGCGCAAGTGCTCCGTTTGTGTTGCTTTGTTCGTGCATTTTTTGCCTTTAACATGGCTTCTTAATGAATTATTTTACACTCATCTTTGTCATTTTTTCTTAGTTTATAGATTTTACGACGGTGTTAGGATAGGTTATTAACTAGCGCTAGGGCGTGTTTTGACTTACACCAAAATTCGGGTCACATCACCGCCGAAGGAACGGATTTCTGTCGTAACATGAGGACCCCCTGTAAACTGACGTTAATGGTGTAAGCGATGTGCAATTTGATCTAAAACTTGGCGACAATCTCTATTCACATTGTTGAAGAATGAACCATTTTTCTACACTTGAAAAAAGTTCTATCCTCTGAAAGAGGTCTTTGAACAATAACTATGAAACCATTTTTGGTGCTATGTTCTTTAAAACCGTCCTAGTCGCAATTCCACTGCTTGAAGGAAATGCCTTGTTCGACACTATTGTTAATACAATCAAATAATATGTTTTATCACTGTTATTTAAATTGAATTACAATATTTGATTTTTTTAAAAAATGACTGAAAAACATAGTCAAAGCTGAACTGAGGGACCTCCGAAACAGGCCTAAATTGCAAGTGTGCATGGTTCTATATACAACCACTGAAGGACCATATGGTTAAGTTTCCTTATGGCTAAAGAACAACAACAGGTTCTCCATCACAGAACCGTTTAAATGAACGGTCACGGTCCTTTATTAAAGATCAGATGAGGAACCATGTTTAGGGTGTATGACTGGTCTCCAGCACATCACTCACCCTCCAGGACTGGAGCTTGGGTGTTCGGCATCAGCTTGAATGACTAACAACTATAGGGGCTGTATTAATAAAAAGAATTGTTACACATACTTACTTTGTACTTTTCAGAGCATTTACAAATGACATTTCAATTTGGCTTATGTGGTCTAAATTTATGTGGACACAAGTTATCTCAGTTCTATTTTGGTCCATTCCAGTTCCTCAGTCGTTCTTTCAGTTTCATTCTGTTCTGTCCTGAACTGCTGTTTCCTACCACCTTCATTTTCTGCCGTCATACTTTTGCCGTGATAATTTATTTGCTTCGACAATTTTAAGCACAATGGTTCTTTAAATGACTTATGGCATGTGTACAGAGTTTGAGTGAAGGATACCTTTCTATTAGACTTCACAAAGGTTCTTCACCCTCGCAAGTCTCATTTACAAACATGACTTTAGCCACTAAGAAAGTTCTTTAGGTAAATCTGATATTACTCCAAAGAACCCATTTTGGTTCCATATGCAGCTGTATTATTAAAGTTCTAGAGTTTCACCGGAGTAATGCTGCAGAAGAGCTTTTTCTCAATTAAAGAAAGTTCTATACCAAATGAAGGCTTTTCCTACAAGCCAAGAACTGCTTGAGACCCTTTCTTTTTGAGAGGGTACTTGCTTGTACTTGAATCACACTTTCATTTGTAGAAGTCCACCTCCTGGATCCACATCTGTTTACAGCCAATCAGACTGTAATGATCAAGCTTTAACTTTTTAAAGCCACGTGACTTTTTGTTTCCTATTCCAGCGCTTGTTATTTGTCTAGACTTTTTCTAGTCAGTTAACAGATGAGTTAATGTTATCTTCTCAAACAAAAGAATCCTTTAATCCTTATCTTCACTGAAACCCATTCATTACTACCTATCACTTCCAGCTTTTAACCAATGAACCTTTCTGCCTTTGTGATGCGAGAATCACTCGAAGCTCTTCAGGTCTGAATGGAAAGAAATGAGCATCAATGAAAATGGCTGTTGACTGTATGAGCTAGGAAAATAAAAATTGGCGATATACTGAATCGAATAGGAAAAATCAAACACAATGATATTTATTAGACTGAGTTATCGAAGCATGCGTGACTTCAAGTTGCGTCATTTCTATAAGTACGATAGATTGATATTACGAATGAAACTAAATAAAACCTAGAAAACACGATATAATGCAGAATAGAAAATCCTACTCAATGACTTTCACAAATGCAAATTGTATGTGATAAAAAAACAAATCTGTTTAATTAAAGCAACATTAAGTTGTGAGCACTAATTCAAAGTGGTCTGATGTGAAACTGTCAGAAGTGTTAACAATGGCGGAAAGCTACTACTCCGAAAAGTTTTTACGATAGTTTTGGCAAAAGATTTTGGCTTAAAACTTATTTTTGTTGTACATGTGGGTTGTTGTAAAACAAAAACGTTACCCAAAGAAAAAATTTGCATGTTTTCCGATTATCATCATTACAGTCATATATTTAAAATGTAGCCACTGGGCAAATGACAGGTTGTTGGCTTTCAAAGTAGAAATAAGTGCACATTCATTACAGGGAGCACAATAAAATCTATTTAGAATAAAATTTTAGCAAATTAGGCAAACTATATGTATATACATAAATATATACACAACTGTTGCATACAACAGTACTCAAAAGACATGTGTAGGTTCTAGATAGTGTAAAAAATGGCTATATTTCTGTTGTAGGCATCAAGACCCCTGGTTCCTTTCACTGTAGTGAAAGACCACTTCATGTAAAACCTCTCAGTGACCGAAGTATGGCCACATTTTGGCAGAAATCTGAAATTAAAATGTTTGTTAAATGTTACTGAGCTGCGGCTGAGATGAATTTGCAAGGCTGTTTTGAAACACCGTGCCCTCGGGCGGACAGAGGAAATGATAAAAGTGACAGGGGTTTATGATGATTAAGATTTATCTGGAGAGCAGGGCTGTCCTGTAGGAAACGCATGGGTCAACAACTTCAGAGAAACAGGAAGAGACGCTAGACGAAACGTTTTTGGGACAAAAGGGGCTGTTATCTCCGCTTGATATGATTCCTGCTAATCACCAGAATGTGGCACAGTAGCTGACACCTGCTTCATGTTATTGCTTGTCTAATTTTGCAAAAACATAATGTCCGGTGTTGCAACAGAATGTTCAGACCGGAGGGGTTTAGTATCTTTCATTCTTCCACCCATAGACCCAGACCTGCTTAAGTGTCAAATGTAAACTGACAAATGTAAAGTTTTTTTTTCTTATTATTAAATAGTCAAATGTCAAATCATAATAAAATATTCCTATTTTACTTACAATTATGTAAGATATGATTTGTGTTTGTAAGTAAAATTGGCAATATTATATTATGATTCGACACTGATGACTGACTGACATTGACTGTGTCAAGTGATTGTACATACATAAAACAAGCAAACTAACAAATAACTGTTTGTCCAAAAGTGAATGTAAAGATCGCAATAGTGTTAAAGTATTGATTGATTGTTGAAGAATTGATTGATTGATTGATTGATTGATTGATTGATTGATTGATTGATTAATTGATTGATTGATTGATTGAGCCCATTGTCACTTGGTGGTACTCAAGTGTATGTCTTCAGTAGCTTTAGTCCATTCATCCATCATCTGAACTGCTTATTCTCAACCAGGGCCACAAGAGGGGCTGGAGTCTATCTCACACTCACACTGTGAAAGGTGGAGAAAAAAACTAAGGTCACCAGTCCATTGCAGGCATTATGTTACATTGCACTTGCATGTTTTTTCTTTGTTGCACACTTCAAGTCCACCTGGAGTCCAAAACATATTAAGTGTTTATCTCATGTCAAAATATTGACATGCCAAAAGTTACACCCAAGTCTAAAGGTTGAAGACTGGATTTTTTCCTAAAGAGTATAAAAGTTGAACACTGGATTTTTTCCTAAAGAGTATAAAAGTTGAACACTGGATTTTTTCCTAAAGAGTCTAAAAGTTGAACACTGGATTTTTTCCTAAAGAGTCTAAAAGTTGAACACTGGATTTTTTCTTAAAGAGGTTCTGCACAGAGGTCAAAACAAGATTTAAGGCCAGTTTTCACTTTTTTATCCAAGTGAACGCTGGCAGTTTAAAAATATTTATATTTAGAAGCATCAAATTGTGAAAAAGTACAAATAAGCACCTTTCTCTTAAGAAAATGAATGTAATGCATCTTGAAAGAAAAGAAAAATGTAAGGCTTTTGGTCGGATCTTACCTTTATTGTACATGTGGGTGTATACATTTACATTGTTTGTTCCTTGGTGAACATGACTGTGTCTGTACTGAGCATTTTTTGGACAGTAGAGAACCCACACTTTTGTTTACATTTCTGTCAAAAGTCAGCGATAGAAAATTACACCATGCTCTTGTTATCACCAACAATAAATGCAACCTCTAAGGTTTACTGGTGTACTGGTAAGAATGGGCTCTGATATCTCTGAGGTCGCTGTTTCATCAGAAGAGGTTTATAATATAGTTAGAGGTGCTCAGTCTGATTAAATGATGGTATTTTTTTGTTAGCCTGATAAACTGTATACTTGTTTTTCTGAACATGTGAATACTGTCAGTACTTAAACAAACATTTTTTTTGTGTGTATTTTCCTCTTGGGACATCTGTATAGTTGTAGTTTCACCAATTCACATCATTTTCTACTTGTCCCTCAGAATTGAGCAGGCTGTTTTTGTTACTGCGCCTTTGACTGATAGTTGTGAGGACTGAAACGTTCCTATCAGCTAAACTGCTATAAGGCGAGTAAGTTTATACGTATCGTTTTAATGACCTCACAGTAACAGTGAATATGTGTACAAATATATGCACATATATAGAAAAATCAAAATTGCACCTTAAATTTTTGACATTGTCATATCTGGACTGTGTTTTATCAATCAAAATGTCTTTAATTAATTCAAGAACAAGGGAATTTTGGTTCTCCACTATATGAACATTTCATTACAAAGAGACCATAGTTGATTAAGTTATAAGATAAATCAAAAACACTGAATCATGATGAAAACAAAAAATAAAAAAATGCGAATCAAACACCAGAAAAAGATATTGCGATACATTTCATCCGTAAAGATCAAGTTTACCGAATTCTGACTTAAACCAAAAGGTGACTTAAACAAAAACAATGAAGATGTAATGTGGATGCCCATGTAATGTCAGATAAAAGAAACAAATAAAATCAAGCGCCTCCCGGCTCTCTTCCACAGACCCCACTTTGGGAACCATGGATCTGTACTGAAGTGTGTTGTAAAAAAAAAAATCAATATTAGCAGGTCTGAGTTCTGAGCACTGAAACTATACTTGGATCCAAAATGGGTTTTGTCTGGACAGAAACATTTGGGGTGAGGGGATGTTGTTTAAATGAGATTTTTCACTGAACTGCTGCTTTAAGACTGAATAACACTCTGAGTGATGCAGCTTTATATCACTGTATCAGTGGTGTGTCCAGATGGGTCTAATCGAGCTGCCTGAGCTCTGAGTCACACCTTCGGCACCAGAGTCTCTTCACAAAAATGAGTCCGACCTGCACGACCCGAGACTGGGAGAGAAGCAGGAAAGTAAAGCATGACAAACATGACAAAGATGACCTCTCACATTTGCCCCTCTCTCTTGTGCGGGCACGTTTCCAGCCCATGTGCCTCACTGCCGGCCTCATGAGGCTTAGCCAGGAGCCCCACACTGGGTATTGTATGTATACAGAACGCCTGATAAGCTAAAGAAACACATGCCTAGAGGGAGATCAAAGGTTAGGAGTGAATGTGCTCCAACGGATTGTGTGTGTGTGTTTGTGTGTGTGTGTGTGTGTGTGTGTGTGTGTGTGTGTGTGTGTTTGTGCATGTAGGCATGTTTGTTGTTGTGGATAACATGATGTGGCTGCTATCTAAGAAGGAAGCCTCCTCTATTCTGTTTCCCAATAAAAGATATGATAAGTGCCTTGAGCAGGAAAGAGAAAGAGAGAGAGAGAGAGACAGAGAGAAAGAATGAGAGGGAGAGAGAGAGAGAGAGAGACCTTAAAACATAAAGGTGCCAAAAAGGGTTCTTTGGACTGATGCCATGGAAGGAACTCTTTGTTTCTCTAAGAGAATTGTAGGGGATGGAGAACCATTTTTGTAATGAGATACGTTAATGTGTTTTTGTATATTATATTATAATATATTATATTATGTTATAACAAATTTATGCTACATCTTAGGTTACTCAAACCTGTTCTATTAATCTCTATTTAGCCTTCATTTAAATACTACAACTGCTACTACCACTACTACTACTACTAATAATAATAATAATGGTAATAATAACACTTATAATTATAATAAACAACAATAGCTATAATAATAACAATAATAATAATAATCATCATATCATTATTATTGTTATTATTATTCAGTTTATATAAAGCATCTTTCTCAAATTTAGAGCCACACTACTTTTTCACAAGTAGTTTTTCAAACATGGTTTCTGTTCTTCATACACAGCTGTAAAAACACAATAACAACTCTAGCAGGTAGAGGGAAAACTCCTCAGACCCTAGAGTAGCTCATTTGTATTACGTAACTATATTATATCATTTTCAGCTTGTGCGTCTCTCAAGCATACTGGAATCATCTACAGCCCTTTTAATCACTCAATTAAAAATAAGAATGATAATAGTAATTAAATTAATCACCATCAACATCATCATTATCATAATAATATCACTATTATAATAAAACAATATCATCATAATAATGATATTCATAATAATAACAATAATTCAGTGTACACAGATCCCCATTCAAACCCACTGGCGCTTTACAAACAGTGGCAAAATCTACAGTCAACAGTAAACAAAACTCACACTACACACACTGTACTCCATCTGGCAGGGGAAGAGTCTGAAGACCAGGCTGTAGAGGGACTTGGCTGGCATGGAAAGAGGCCTTAGCTGCAGGGGATGGTCCGTCTAAGCCCAGGAAGCCTGGTGTGCAATGTGCCCTCACTCAGGCTGGCCCAGAAATCCTTGTAGATGCAAAAAACTTCAGAGCCACAGGGGAAAGTCTCTCTCAGCAATAATATCTGGGTTTACTACTTAAAAACTGAGTATTTCCACCACTGATTAAAAGACTGTTTTAACTTCTGTAACATGGATAAAGATTACAAATATCACTATTCGCCGAAACAATTTTTCTTTTCTTTTTAATATTGTGTTCAATATTTCTAGATTTTTGTGAATGTGACGTGAATGAAATGGTCCATAATGTCTTGACAGTGGTAGAGACAGAACAGCATTAAAAGCAATTTGCTGCATCTTTTTTCACTCAACGCACACAATTTAAAGCTCTCTTTCGTGCCAAAATACTGAAGTGGATGCGTCTATTTGCTCTGGACACGTGTCTATGTGTCCCAAGTTCAGGCTCTAGCACGTGAAATCATTTGACGATACGACATGCTTTTGTGTTTGCATAATTACACAATATGGACAAAAGTATTGGGACGCCTGACCATTACACCAATAGGTACTTGCATTTAAATATGACATTGCATTTAAATACACTTTAATGCAGAGTTGCTCCGCCCTTTACAGCTATAACAGCTTCCACTGTTCTTGGAAGGCTCTCCACAAGATTTTGGAGTTTCTGTGTGAGTTTGTGTTCATTCGTTCTGTAGAGCATTAATGAGGTCAGGCACTGATGTTGGACGAGAAGGCCTGGTTCACAATCTCCGTTCCAGTTCATCCCAAAGGTGTTGGATGGGGTTGAGGTTGTCCATATAATGTAGTTCATGCTAATTAAAGGAAACATACCAGCAAATTGAGGTCATGTCTGCATTACATTCAGTTCAGCAAAAGTTACTTAACTTATATACTAAGTACTAATGCATGTACACATTCTGTTGTACGCAGTGATTGACAGAATGCAGCCCTTATCCCTCACCCTGTCAGTCCGTAGGTGTGATGGTAAACACAGACAGACAAACATTTGTGCATCTATGCTGTAAAAGACTAGCTTGTGTCCGCTCTCATCTACCAAGATCCCTTTATAGAAAATAGTTGCCACCCAGCCTGAAACTGAGACCAAAAGCATTCAGAAGAAAGGCACATGCATTATGGGAAATGTAGTGTCTGTATTGTCTCACAGACTTTGGAGCTCCGTTCTGTGAAATTCACTTAAGAGCTCAAGGTCATCATGTCAGAATGTGAGAACACGCTTAAGTTTGAGCCCCTCCATGCTTGAGATTAACACCAAAATCTGCACATTTGCTCTTGAATTATGGTATTTGCCATACTATTAATACATTATTCTCAATAGTAGTATTAATAGTACGATTATTTATAAATGAGTTTTATTTGTTTATTTATTGGAACTCCTGTTTCATTTACGTCCACATTTCCACATCACACACGTCACTCCACAAGCAAAGTCGGCTGGAGTGACACACGTGATGCAAAAATGCTTGTTTGTAAATGAAAAAGCTGCTCAAACGAATAAACAAATAAAACTCAGTGATAAATGATCATCCAATTAATACTACAATTGAGAATAATAAGGAACGATTATTTATAAATGAGTTCCATTTGTTTATTTATTTGAACTCCTGTTCACGTCCGCATTTTTGCATTACACACGTCACTTCACAAGCAAAGTCAGCCGGAGCCACATTGTCCCCTCAGAGACTGAGATTTCAGAATCAGACAGCCCTATGGCCTTGTGCACTTTCTTGGAAATGCGTGCATTAATTCCACATGTCAGCAAGTCCAAAAAAGCCCAGAGATGTAGATCGGGCAGTTGACTCTGTCCCTGCGATTATAGTGGGGCATGGCGATATGTTACTGGAGTGTGTGCCAACATTTCAGATCTGGAGTCTTTATAAGGAGTTTGCCGCCCTTTACTTCAGCAACACTAGATGTTGGAACATTGCTGTGAGACTTTGATCGCAAACGTTTGGACACACCTTCTCATTCAATGTTTTTTCTTTGTTTTTATTATTTTCTACATTGTAGATAAATATTGATAAAAAACAAAATGATGAAGGAACACATGGAATTTTGCAGTAAACAAAAAAAAGAGAGTTAAACAAACCAGAAAATGCTTTGTAATAAGGTAATGATGGACTGTTGTTTCTTTTTATGGTTCTTGCCATAATGTGGAGTAGAACCGTAGTGGAATAGGATCACTGACTGTGTACCAACCCGACCATCACAACTGATGATCTCAAACACAGTAAGAAGGCAAGAAATTCCACAAATGAACTCTTGACGAAGAAACACCTGTTAATTAAATACTATTCCAGGTTGATTCCTACGAATCTGATTGAAAAAATGTCGAGAGTGTGCAAAGCTATCATCAGAGTAATAGGTGATGTTTTCAATATTATTCTACAATGTAGCCAATAATAAAAACGAAGGAAATCGTTAAATGAGAAGATGTGTCCAAACTTTTGACTGGTAGTGTAAGTGAGTTACATACTGATGCTGGCTGATTACTCATCTCACCACCCGTCAAACATTTTGGCACACACTGAGATTTTCTACATTTGAATGCTACTTAACATTAAAGGGGACATATTATGCAAAACTCACTTTTTGCATCCTTTTGTATTTCCATTTGGGTCTCTACTGCGTCTATAAACACTTCAAGCGTGAAAAAAACCCCCATCCATCTGTTTTCTGTGAATTAATTGAACGATTTTAGTGTCAGGAATCATCTGCTTCTACGAGCCGTTTGGACGGCCCCCACTGGGGAAATTTGCAGAGAACCACCCCTCATCTGTCGAGCCCCCACCCACTAGATTAGTTGAAGATCCGCCGTTTCTGTCTGCTGGTTGTACGAGCGCACATAAGACGCCGAGCGCTATGGCTACAGGCAAAGGCAAGTCACTCATGAAGTGTTGTGTTCATCTTGCTCTGGGTCCGACTCGGGGTCCGACCCCTTTAACTAAAAATACGCTCAATATTCTTTTCTAACAAATACATGTATAGAATGTTCACCATTTGAGTACCTTTATTAGCCAGAACTGACGTACAAAAAGCCACGTAACATGATTATAATTATCATCAGACAAATGATAGACATTTAACAAGTTATTAAGGGACAGCCAATAGGATGAAATCATTAACTAGTGTATATAAAGCTAAAGGATAGTCTAGAATTTGACTTTGCATCACCACGCAACCAGTTAATAGGAGTTCAGACATGCACTGTTATTTATTCTTTCTATGTCATAAAGGAAACTTGTTTTATTTGACACATTTTCATTTATAGATGTTCACTCGACAACTTTCCGATGTTTGACAAGAATGAAAATCTGCAGGTAATGATAATAAATGGATGAATAGTACAAATCTCTGGTGTGCAAAAACTTTTGTTGGGTAGAGCAGTTCAGAGGTATTGGATGGAGCTCCATCACTCCAGACAACACAGTTCCACTGCTCCACAGCAGTGTGGGGGACTTTATACTCCTCTAGACTTTACGTTACTCATGGTGACCGTAGGCTCAGGTGTGGCTGATTCAGAGCATCCCATTCCATTGGCAATGCATTTCTGTAGATATTACATAAGTTATGCTTGTGCGCAATTGAACACCAGTGTCAGCAATGGGTGCATCTTAACCCTTAGAATTAAGAGTGTATTCATAAAATCTGATTTTAACAAATTTAAACGGTGTTAAACAGTCTAAAACCAGTGTTTGCTGCTCCTTCACTTGGTGCGCTGCCGCTCGGCTGCTCCTGAAAATTGTGCCGGGTTCCAAGATCTTGTGTTTTTTATCTGTTTCTAAGACCTAAAATAAATTTTAAAATATTGGGCATTTTTGTTCTTTACAGGCATTTGGATGTGACATCATTTTTAAAAGCCCCAGTAGTGTTTATTTTTATTATTATGTTTTTATAATATCTTTGGTTCCACATGACAAAGGAACACCAAACAAAGCTTAGCATGACGTCTGACAACTCAAGCATCAACACAAACTGGTGGAACTTCTACATGAGGAGCTGTTTGCTGTATGATGAGAATTTTACATTTGTTGTGCTTCTGACATGGATTTGTGCCGTTCATGTTCTAGGGGTTAAAGTAGCTGAAACGTGTGTTAATATGAACCTTTCAGTAGGTTTCAGTTTTTAAGGTTAATCGCAGATTGAGCACATACCATTCCACAGTCTTCCTTCCTGTTCATCTGTCATTCCTGATCTTTTCCATGTGCTCGCCTGGACAGGAGGATTTGTGACACTGACTTGGCTAAAACCCAACCAGCTATTTCTAAACGTATTGAAAGCACCGCTCTGCGGGTCGAACTCTTTCTGCAGTCTCAATCACTGCATCAGGAAATCTGCAATAAAGTGAATATTTCATGATGTCCTCCTTGTCTTCAGAGGGTTCTGCAGAAACTCATATGATTCAAAGTGTCTGGATAATCTGAAAGTTATCCAGTCTTTAGTTATGTTCAAAATCTGTTTCTGGTCACATGAAAAAACTCTTTTGAATCAATCTGTCCTTCATTATATTGAATCAAGTGAGGTGCTCTTGGAATTTCACAAATCCAAGCAATGGCTGGAGGCATTGAGGGAAATCTGCTACTTTTTTTGCATTCATTGTAACATCTACTTTACAAGCAGAAAAGCACTGAAAAATCTCTTTAAACAATTTGCATTGGTGCCTAAGACTTCTGCACAGTGCTCTTTCTCGCTCTCTCTTTATATAT
>JBBJLS010038332.1:0-14064 GCA_037577275.1 Bryconaethiops microstoma
TGGGTTGTTGTTACTGGATCATTCAGGGGTTGGGAAAGTGTGTGAGAGGGAGGGGCTCGTGGTGGAGTGGTGGTGGTGGGGAGGTAGGAGAGAAAATTGAGAGCAGTCCGAGGCTCGCGCGAGGCGAGGGACGAGAGAGAGCGAGCGCGTGCTCCGTGGACTGCGCGCGCGCCACGGCGAGTCCAACCGGTGGCACTTTGTGTGTCGCGCCGCGTGCTTTGGAGACCGGCTCTAGACTGAAGAGGGAGATCATAAAACAGTCATATTATTAACATTAATAACAACAATATTAACAGTCGGGGAGCATGAGGAGCGCGCGCCCAGCAGGGCTGCCTCACTGAGCGGGGGATCGCGTGCCCATGCAGGAGGATGCTGTTGGGAAATGCCTGCAGAAAGAGAGGATGAGATTTGTCGAAAGGCTCTGGAGCTGCTGACCGAGCTCTGCTCCACTGGAGAGGTGCAGAATGACAACTGCATGGACTTCATCTACTATTTCCGAGACCTGGGCAGACCCAGGTTTTCAGACTCAGGTAGGGAGCAGGAGTTCCCTTTTACTTCCATTACGCTACATTACATTAAGTTACGTTGCGTGACTTTACATTACATTACATTACTTTACTTTACGTTACGTTACGTTACGTTACATTACATTACACTCATTTGCCAGACATTTTTATCCAGGCACTCAAGTTTCAGAACCGTGTGAGAACCAGAGCTGAGTTTTAAGTGCTAAAATCTTTATGTGAGATGAATGCATCATAAGTGGATCAGAAGAGGAGATGCTCTCTGAACAGATGAGTCTTCAGGAGGGATTCTGCTGCTCTGCTTCCACTTTCTCTTTTTTAAAGCTTTTTTTTTTACCGAATAAAGTGATGCATTGAATGTAACTGATCTGGACCTGAAATGATAAAGTAAGTTTTTAAGTATAAGGAACAGCCGTTTTACAGGTTTACAGGTTTAAAAGATGCTGAATAGTTGAACTGGGTGCATGGCTGTCATAGGATGTCATAGACTGTCATAGGCTGTCACAGGTAATCAAAAGCCCTTACATCTATAAGCCCTTGCATCTACGTTCAGAATCAGAATCAGAAAACGTTATTGATCCCGGAGGAAATTGCAGTACAGAACCATTTTTAAAGGTTCTTTAAAGAACCGAAAACACAACAGACGTTTAACCACCATGCGACGAACCATTTATGCATTTATAAAGTTTTTTGAGAGTTTAGGATGATGAAAACTAAAAGTTCATCATCATCATCATCATCATCATCATCATCATCATCATCACCACAATAATAAGAGGATTCATAACTACAGTAGATGAAGACCAACTACATGATGACGAGACTTTGTGCCTCTTCCCTTTTCCTCCCTCAACTAAAACTACAAAGCTCACAGTAAAAAACTAGAACAGACACATGCCAAACTTTTGTTCCTTAGCATTTGCTCTCGGTTGCCTCCTCCTCCTCCTCCTCCTCCTCCTCCTCCTCCTCCTCCTCCTCCTCCTCCTCCTCCTCCTGTGAATGCACACCCTTGTGCTGTGTATAAATGCATCTCATTGCATTGCAAAGCCATTCTCAGAGGCAACACTGTGAAAGCCATGGCTGGAGAAAGCCGTTGACTGGAATGAGAGCCCCACCCATTTACTGACAATAAGTGCTTTCACTGCTCTCACCAGGGCTGAGAGCATTAAACACCCTTTTCTAGTCTTAAGCATTTATTTATTTAAATACTTATATTTCCGCTTGCTTCCAATGATGTTAGGACACAAACGGTTGGTCATCCTCATGTGGTAATGATTCCACTTATTATTTTTGTGTCTATGATAACGATGATGATTGTTAAAATTATTATCATTATTGATGTTGTTGTTATTATTGTTATCAGTATAATAATCCCAGATATCAAATATCACTATTTCTGTAAAAGCCATTAAGAGGAAACCAATTTCTCTGGCCAGAACTAAAAATAGCATCTGTCACTAATTATCTCCCCGTATGACCACAGTTCAGTGTAAATGCCCCATTTACAGCTGTCTGCCCCAAATATTATGCCAACACCAGCCTGCACCAGCTGGATTTGCCCCCCTGAGAAAACATTTGAAATGTATTTAAATATAATTTCTAACTTTATGCCTTTTTTATGTCTCTT
This sequence comes from Bryconaethiops microstoma, assembly GCA_037577275.1. Classification (NCBI taxonomy): domain Eukaryota; kingdom Metazoa; phylum Chordata; class Actinopteri; order Characiformes; family Alestidae; genus Bryconaethiops; species Bryconaethiops microstoma. The sequence goes on from JBBJLS010038332.1 coordinate 2,152, forward strand.
TTATGCACGTGCGTCATCAAAAAGAGCTTTAATTCCACTGTACATCCTAAAAATGCTTCTTTAGATGTTTTGATAGGCAGTGATTCTATATAGAAACGTGAATTCTCAAATAACTATTTGAATGCATAAATGGTTCTTTGCATGGTGGTTAAACATCTGTTGGATATGGTTCTTCAAAGAACCTTGAGAATCGGTTCTATATCGCACCAAAAGTGTTCCACAAGTCAAAGAATGATATCTCAGTTTTTCTGTGTTTTTTCTGTTTTATATACACAACAGCTCCCTTTAACATTGTGAGGAAAAATAATGATAAACGGACCAATCGAATTGCTTGGAATAAAATACATTTATCTTAAGTTAAACTGAAAGCAAAGAACGTTTTTGTCTACGTCTGTAAGATACCACTTTGGAGATACATGTTTGTTTGTTTGTTTTCTGGACAGGAATGATATGAAGATTAGAAATGAAGTTTGCAGTTTTGGGAAACAGCACTTTTTGAAATAAGCTAGTTTGTATTTGTGTGGCTTTATGCACACTTGACGTCTGGCTAGTAAATGTATTTGGATGAGGGACGATTCTTCAGTGTATCTTAAACTGATTTATGCCGTTAAATGATCATCATTCTTTTCTGTGGACAAAGGGCAGCATGTGTCCATGTCAAACAGCATTACAGTGACATGAAGCCGGTCACTAGAACTGATCAGAAACTCTGCAAAATATATTGTCAATAACAGCGATGGAGATCGACTGCAGGACCGGTTGATTCCACTGCCACTCCACGGCAAACAGAGCTAAGATTATTTAGATGCAGTCAGGCATTAACACACAAAAGCAAGTTGTGGCAACTGGCGATCTGGTGGTTAGTGAGTTGCCCCTGCAAACAGGAGGTTGTGGGTTCAAATCCCAGGAGTGCTAGTGTCCCCTCTGAGGTTCCATTGAGCAAGATATCGTCGCCACACCCTGCTGCCCGGGTGCTGTGTGCCTGGCTGCCCGCTGCTTCACTTGGTGAATAGGTTAAATACAGAAAAAGAAGTTCACATTGTGTGCTTTGCTGTGTTCTCCATGACAAATGGTCACTTTACATAGAGGTCTCATGGAGGTTTTGTGTGGATGTGCAAACTCTGAAGGTTACTTCCCATTTCTTAAAAACTACATACAAACAACAGTAAACGATGTGCTCGTATCCGTATTGTGTTTGTTTGGGACAGTGGTTATTAAGGCCCCCACATGTTCTTCATGATTGTATAGTGTAGTGGATAACATTTCTACCCTCTGGGAGGAGAGTTGACTACATTCAGGTTTAGGGGACAGTTCTTCACAGCAGAGTTTTGTGTATGTTAAACTGATTCATGCAGTTAACTGGTCATCATTCCTTCCTGTGGATAAAGGGCAGGATGCGTTAACGTCAAACAGCATTACAGTCACATGAAGCCGGTCACTAGAACTGATCAGAAAGTCTTTTGAATGTACTGTCAGTAACTCTGACGGAGACTGACTGCATCATTACTGATCCACTAATGATACACAACACAGGTGAGCAGTGTCTTATTGCTCTTGAAACAATGGTAAAGTGCAAACTTGTGATGCGTGATAAGGGAATTCATTAGCCCTCATTCAATTCGGGGCTGAGAATTCATTAGGCATGATTTAATGAAGTCATCTGAAGGGCCTCCTCCCCAACGGCTTAACCATATATTTTACCTGGACGTGTTCTTCCGGTCATCAGTATCTAAGCAGGAGTAGAAAGTACTACCATGCTATCTTTAAAAAAAACTCATTTATGTAGAAAACGACTACATGACATTGTACTGTATAGTCTTTTTCCACAAAAAGAAGCAATATTTTACAAGTTAGCATGGTAGTATTTTCTCCTTCCCAAGGGCTTAGCCATATATTTCACCTGGACATGTTCATCCAGTCATCCATAACTAAGCAGGAGAAAGTACTACTATACTGACTTGTAAAATCTTGCTTTCTTTAGTGGAAAAGGACTATACATGCTTTGTGCTACTATGCGCCTCCTAACTGACCTCTCCATTATTTCTGTGTTATTGTTACTGCCATTGCCAAGAGCATCCACAATAACCAGTCCTCCCCTGTGTCCAGCCCAACGAGGACCCCCGGCCAGCTTCTTTCATCCTCCATTTCTCTCAGAAACATGCAAAAGTCCACATCAACTGATCATAACATGCCTGCCCCCTCCACCATCACCTAGTAGCCTATAGTCTTCAAATGCTGGTTGTCCCTAGAGACCGCTGTATTTGACATACGATAGCTCTACAGTTGAAGGGTTATTGAACCATGCTCACAATTCTTTTCCCCTAAGAGGAGTTATGAAAGGGTCTAATGAAAGCAAGCAGCTAAGGCTGGCCCTGCACGGGACGCCACAAATCCAGTAAATATACGTCCAGCCCAGCGAGGACCTCTTCAGCTCCTGCAGAAGCTCCGTTATGGCACAGATAGCCCGCTGTAATAGAGCACAGGGGAGCGCGGCACTGTGAGAGGTTAATAACATGATGCTGTAATATTTATGGCTTGGTGACAACAAGGACAGGCGAAAACATATCGACAAGTGTTTACACAACTGAAGCTTTGGTCCATGTGGAGAGTGGTATTGTATACTATAAACACACTGCTGCTGTTTGCATAAAACTTTGTTTCTCCTATTTTGTCACATTTAGATATTTATATATACCTTTTTTTTAAAAAAGGCGGCTCAACAGAACAATAAAATAGACCATTAGAAACTGTTCCAAATCACGTGCACAGAATATAATGTTTATGTTCCTTTCCAATACAAGTTAACTCAGTTTCCCCTTTTCCTGATTTTTAAGTTTGGAGATACAAGGTTTTGCTCTAAGGATATACTGTGTAAATTCTGTCTTGTGTAGCACAGTTCAACCTAAAATCTTTTTTATTAATGTTTCCCCTTTGAACCATGTTTATTAAACAGTTTGGCACATAATATCTGAAATATAATAGCACTGTCAAAAGGTAATACAAAATCCTAGCTATATTTTCTGATAGCATCTCTACAGGATTTTAGTAGTATGTTCATGCACTGGTGACACACTGATGATCTTATATGTTGCATGTCTAGAGTGATTCCTTCAGTAAAGAGTCCTGGCATAGAGCTGCAGCTGTTCACCATCTGACACAAACTCACTGGTTTGACTGCTGCTCGTATTCACAGACAGTAATGGGTCCGGCGACACCAGGGGGGTGTTACTGTCCAGTAGCGTTTGGCTCGGCACGTGGTGGTCCGGGGCTGGGTGCGCCTTTCTGGTTATCGCTTGTGGGGCAGCTGGTGGCTTAGTGGTTGGTGAGTTTGCTCTGCGATCAGAAAGTCATGGGTTCAAATCCCAGGACTGCTAGTGGCACCTCTGAGGTTTCCTTGAGCAAGATACCGTCCCCACACACTGCTTCACTTGGTGAATGGGTTAAACACAGAGGAAGAATTTTACAGTGTTCACACTGTGGTGTGTTGAAGTATGACAAAATGGTCACTTCACTTCATCTACAACAGAAGGGCTAGAGTGATATTTTCTGTTTTCCAGTGTTTGAGTTTGGTTGGAGCGAAAATGTGGATGGAGTCCCTGCGGCTGAGCTTGAGAACTACCGGTTTACAGCACATTATCTGTTCATTTCAAATAATGGGTTCATTTTCTGTAACATCATTCAGTATCATAACCCACACAAGTAAGTCTTTTTGAGGTTAGTTTGGCTATAAAGGCCCACAGTTTGGTGCCAATAAGCTTCTATTACTAATTAGGCTTGGAGCTACAGTGCTAAAATGTCATATCTCAACTGACTGACTACATATGGGATGAGGGGGAAAATGAGTACATTTGATCAGAACTGTCACTTTAAATCAAGGATGTACAGGGATGTGTTTTTCTCTGGCAGTGACTCGATGCTGCGGTTTGACATGAGGAGAGTTTGATTGCTTGACCCGTGATCGTTTCTCTTCTCTGTGGTCAGAAACATCTGTGCGTCTCTCAGTCAACAATTCAGTTCAAACCTCCATCTGCTTCTTCCATAACACTTAAGGCCTCACGCCACACCTTCAAATTTAGATCAGAGGCGTGGAAACCGTCAGCTGCTGTTGGCAGAAAACAGATCCGTGCGAATGTAATGCCGTTGACGCTACTGTATGTCATAAATTCATATGTTTCTTCAAGCGCGTGGGTGAATCCACATGTTTATATTCATGCGCACATCCTTTCTTAAAGGGCCCGTATACAGTTTCCTTTTTTTTTATTGTTTGCCTCTCTTTCCGCTGAGGTTCAGTCATCAGAATCAGAAAACTTTGTTGATCCAGTAGGAATTTGCTTATGTTACAACTGCACAGACACACATAGACAAATACAGACAACTACAAAATAATATAAAATATAAATAAATCCAATAAAAACTCTGCAGAAAATACTTAATTTGAAATACAGCATGTTATATACACAAATGCAGTTCAGTGAATTACTAGTAACCCAAGTAGTGGTTAGGCATCTGTTATTGCTGTAATAGAGATCAGTAGTAAATTAGTAATATTTAAAAAAGTAGTGTCCCCATGGCGCCTCACACCTCCAGGGTTAGGGGTTTGAATCCAGGTCCTGGTCTTGTGTGTGTGTGGAGTCTGCATGTTCTCCTCATGGTGGCGTGTGTTTTCACCGGGGTCTCCAGGTTTCTCCCACAGTCCAAAGGCATGCATCAGGTGAACTAGGGATTGACCCTAGGGTGTGTGTGTGTGTGTGTGTGTGTGTGTGTGTGTGTGTTGGTGTCCCTGCCTTGCGTCCTTAGACCCCGGGATAGGCTCCGGGTACCCATGACCATAGTAAGGATTTAGCGCATACAGAAAATGAAAGAATGACAAAAGTAGTGATATTGATAAGAGTATTGTACATAATAGTAAGATATTGCACATAATGATAATGTGAAGAAAACTACATGTCATTGCACATGGTAGACTTTTGCACATATAGCAATAGCAAATAATGTTATAGCACCATATTGCATGATATTGTACAAGGAGGACTATTGCACATAATAATAAGATAATAATGCACATAATGATAATGATTTAAACCCAATACAAAATTGCAAAACCCAATAAGAGGGTATTATATCAGGGTATTACACAGATTATTGTATGGATGCGTGACTGAGGGAGCTATAGAGTCTGATGCCAGTGGGAGGGAAGGATGTTTATGATATTTGTTTATTTATCAAGAAAACTTATAATTGATCATAATAGACTGGCATATGTAAATGAGCTTGGATTTGACTGGCTTCCCAGTATTGCATTTCATTTCAAATCTGGGCTGAAACACTCCATATACCTTAATTGTGAATGGGCGGGGCTAGACGGCTGAGTGGTGTAGGAGCCTGGGTTTTTCTGACATCATAAAAAATTCATTTAAAATGAGCAGTTTCGTTGCTTTGTTTCCATATATATGAACCCTAAAGACTGGATAGTAAGCAGAATGTTTTGAAGTGTTGTTTACATGCATGCAGTTTTCCAAGATATGGCCTCCCTTAAAAGGAAGCCTGTAAAGTGAACATGGCCCTTGGTTTCTATCTGAGCGCTCAACAGCATTGCTTCTTTTGCACATAACAAGCTCTCTAGAACACATGTCTATTACTTTCTGCTCCTGTGAGCTCTACCGGGGGTCTCCAGTGTCCCATCCCCTTCGCCTCTCCACAGACTAGTGACTCTACCCTAATCACAACCCGAGTGGTCCTGCGAACACAGCGGAGGAAGACAGCGTAACGTGCCGCGTGGGGATGTTGGTGTGCGTTTTAGACACAAAGTGGTGTTTAGATTCAAACGCCTGAATTTAAAGTGGTGCAGTTGTGCGAGGCGCATCAAATGTTGGGGAAATATACAGCTGCACTCGGCTCCAGCTATTTGGGAGCGTTCTCTTCTTCACAGAACAGTGTTGTGCCTGTGCTCTTTTCATTAGAGCGGTGGGAGTGAGCGAAAGATAAAGACAGAGACACAGAACCCTCTTTGAAGTCAAATCCAAAAGGCATGTTAATCACTCTGAAACCTTGAACAAAGCCACCTTTTATGCGGCTTCCCCGCTTCTCTCACTGCCTAACAAGATCCGAAGATGCTCCCTGAGAGATTTCCGACAAATCCCACTCAGCGCAAATGATGCCACGAAGGAACTGCTGTTGCATAGATGTGTAAAGGGGCATTGAATCGATCAGTGCTAATGTGGCTAACTGTAAATGAACGGGTTGGCACTTCCCAGGTCACCATGCAGGACTGCATTATTTCACTGAATTGTCCTTTTAACCTCTTAATCCCAGGCTTATTACTCTGTTCTTAAACTTAACATAGATTTTTTTTTTTTCTCCGCTAGAGACCACTTTAACAGTTCGACGTACCAAAAAACAAACTTAAGTCATTTTTACTTTACCGTCCAATCTCTCTTTATCTCTTAACTTCCGAAAGCATGGATCCATTCCAGAAGCGCAACAAATGGTAAACTGTCATAATGCGGTAAAGCAGTTCCCCTGGTTTGTGTTGATTGCAATGGTGTTAGACGGTGTTCCTGTGTCACATAGAACCAGAGTTACTGTAATTTAAAAACATGTAATAATAGTAATAATAATAATAATAATAATAATAATAATAATAATAATAATAATAATAATAACAACCACTATTGTGTTTTTAAAAACATCACCCACAAAGGAACAAAAATAAACACATTCCTTTTATTTTAGATTTTAGAAACAAACACAAGATCTTTGTACCTGGGAGAACTCAGGATAGTCAGGAAGTGGGTGGGGATACACCTTCAGTACCATCACACTATAGTTTAGGTACAGCACAGTTCCTCTACACCTTTGGAAAAGTGCCTTAAGATGCAAAACCTGACCACTTTGAATGTAGTTGTATATAAAATCGACTCATTTATATATATCTACCTATACCGCACAAAGTCAATCATTTTAAAATGGACTGTTTTGCAGCTCAGTTTCCATGCGTGGACTCTGTAAGGAAGACGTGGTGCGTTCTGAGACTTTAACAGTGTCTTCATAGCATTGCAAACATTTATTTAAAAAACCAAGATAATTTAGTTCCCATGACATGACATTTGGATGCATAATGACTGCGCTTTTATTTATTTTTTTATTTCCTGCTCCTTCTTATTGATCTTTGGAATAAGATCTATTTAGCTGCCCTCTGGTATGCTGAAATTGTAAAATCCCACATCGCCTCAAATTTCAACAGGCAGAAAAAAACCTTTAGGACTGAATCCTAATGTACATGATATCACACTGAAAAAATGGAGACTTTGCATCATTCTCTTTGGTGCACTGCAGTAGCAGAACTTGTTAATCAACTTTGATAGCCCTCAGCACTTTGCATTAACACTACGTGCATGGAAATGTAATTATACTGGGCAGGTATCCTGAAAATGCAACTCTGGTTAAAGCATGTTTCCTAGAGAATGCATTATTCATACATTCAGAAGAGTCATAGTGTCTTCTCATGACCGTAACATACCTTTATGTCCCAGGACCTCACAAACACCATTCCTAGCAACGATCCTAGTTCAACAGTCTAGTTTTGTAAAATCCCTTGTGGCTTGTAATAGTCCCAACTAGTTTCTAATATTCGGATATTCAAATTCAGATCTAGTTATATTTCCACTGGTTGGTCACTTTCTCATTGTCTAATAACATATCTGATGGCTGGTAATGTCTTCATTCTTGACAGGTAACATTAGTAACATGCCTACTAACTTTACAGTCAACTAGCAACATTCCTACTGGCTTGTACTATTGCTTATAATAATCAAATTGGCTTGTTCCATTTTCACTGGGTTAGTATTAATCCCAATGATCACATTCCTGTCGACTAGTAACAGTTCCACTGGCAACATTCGTATTGGCTAGTAACCTTTCCATAGATAACATTTAATTGTCCAGTAACATTTTTACTGGTAACATTTGATTGGCTAGTAACATTCCTAATGTCCAGTAACATTCTTATTGGTTAATAACATTTCTATTAGCTGGAAACATTTCTACTGAAATTCTACTAAAATTCCTGTTGGCTGGTGACGTGCCTATTGGATAGCCACATCCACATAGACAAGCACCATTTCTATTGTCAACATTTGATTAGCTAGTAACATTCCTATTGGCAAATAACATTTCTATTGATGAGTATCATTGTAATTGGCAACATTCTATTGGCTAGAAACATTTATCTTGACTGGTACCATTCTATTGGCTACATTCTTATTGGCTAGTATCATTTTCAATGGCTAGTAACATTTCCATACGCAACATTCCAGTCAGTAACATTTCTTTTGGTTAGTAATGAGTGTGTGAGTGAATGGTGTGTGTGTGTGTGTGTGTGTGTGTGTGTGTGTGTGTGTGTGTGTGCCCTGAAGTAGGCTGACGTCCCTTGACTCGTGGCCTTTGAAGACGGGATAGGCTCTGGGTACCTAGTCAGGATTAAGTGGTTACAGTGAGTGAGTGAGTGAGTGAGTGAGTGAGTGAGTGAGTGAGTGAGTGAGTGAGTGAGTGAGTGAGTGAGTGAGTGAGTCAGTCAGTCAGTCAGTCAGTCAGTCAGTCAGTCAGTCAGTCAGTCAGTCAGTCAGTCAGTCATTTTAATACTGACTACATTTATATTTAACTTGTAACATTTTTATTAGCCAATCAAGATGTCGATATTTCCTCCAGACATAAAGAGTAGCTTATGATTTCATTTCTTTAACCCTTACAGGTTACAGCTCTTTTGATATTGCAGTATTAACAAATATAACTCTTAGTACAGTTATTACTTCTATTATTACTACTTAAATGAAATTATGTAATGATGCAATCAATGACATAGTAAGAGAAGTAATAACACCACTTTCTGTGTGATTAATAATTTACTAAATACATTTACACTCAAAGACAAGGAAAGACAAATCAAATCGATTTATCCCCGAAGGTTCGATATACTGCAGAAGTTGTCAAAGCGTATCAGATCAGATCTCTCTGATCGCGCTCCCGTGCCTCACCTGTTTGAGCATGAATTGTTTTAATTGTTCCTCTCATTTTTTGATGGGTTTTTTGAAGGGTCACAGGATGTCCACTGATTAGGAACAAAATATTTGTTTTGCAAATTAAGTTAAGGCAATTAAACATGTCACAGCTTTTTTCCCTGACTTACCATGCAATTAGTGGCACTCGCTGAATCAAATTAATTCCCAGTTATTCTGTCCGAGGCCGCGATGCTGTGCCTAATTAGGCTGATTGAAAAAGCAGACTGGGGTTAATCTCTGGCTCCACTTCCTGAGGAACATAATGCGGGCGGAACTGATCCTAGATCATCATAACCTGCAACTTGAAAATATCTTGTAGGAATGGTCTCAGATTTCGTCTAAGACTTCTGATCATCACAGCTGGATGAGTGTCTGTCTAAGTGTAATTGATGCCACACAAATCTGACCCTAGAACAGCAGATGGATCAGAGACAATTGTTACACTTAGCGCAGAAACATGTTTTTTCAAACCCATTTACAATCCCCATTTACACCTTGTTACAAAAGGAATAATTGTGTTTTACAGGCTGGTAAGTGGTGCTGCATCAACACAATCACACGTTTATGTGACACCAGCGGTACAGCATTCAGCAACTAAAAGCCATTATACAAATCAACATCTACTTACTGGAAAATCGTAATTTATACTTCCACTCTCTGGCCACTTTATTAGAAACACTCACCTTGTACTTCCACACACTGGCCACTTTATTAGAAACACCTTGTACGTCCACACACTGGCCACTTTATTAGAAACACTCACCTTGTACTTCTACACACTGGCCACTTTATTAGAAACACCTTGTACTTCCAATAACTGGCCACTTTATTAGAAACACTCACCTTGTACTTCCACTAACTGGCCACTTTATTAGAAACACTCACCTTGTACTTCCACACACTGGCCACTTTATTAGAAACACTCACCTTGTACTTCCACACACTGGCCACTATATTAGAAACACTCACCTTGTACTTGCACTCTCTGGACACTATATTAGAAACACTCACCTTGTACTTGCACTCTCTGGACACTATATTAGAAACACTCCCCTTGTCATTACATTCACTAACCACTTTGTTATAAACATCCAATTTGTGCTTCCCCTCACTGGCCCCCTATTTTATAAACAGTCACCTTCTATTTCCACTCTCTGGTCACTTTATTAAAAACACACCTTGTGTTTCCACTCATTGAGCCCTTTTTTTTTTTTTAGAAACACCCACCTCGTCACCGGCCACTTTGTTAGAAACCCCCAACTTGCAGTTTCACTCTCAGGCCACTTTATGAGAAACACCCACCTTGTGTCTCCACTCATTGGACACTTAATTAGAAACACTCACTGGACCCACTTTTTTTGGAAACACCATCTTGTACCGCCAATCACTGGTTATTGTCCATTTTATGAGCTCTAACTTAAAAGTGTAATATTACCCATCTGTTGGACAGTTTGTGAGTTGCCACTGTTGCCCAGACACCACTTGGACGATTCTCAGTGCAGCAGGGACACTGACTTGGCAGTGTCTTTACGTCGTAGTAGTAGTGTGTGTGCGTGTGTGTATGTGTGTGAGTGTGAGAGTGATGCTGGTACAATAAACCACATGCGACATTGCTGTGGAAGAGTGGACCGTGGCCCATCTGTGGACGCCCAGCTTGTGTTACATCCATCCTCGAGCCCTTCAGGAGTCACTTTCTGACCACAGAGATGCTCTTGGCTGGATTTTCTCGAGCAGTGCCACTAACATCATCGCTGTTCTCTTTAAGGAAGACCGTCCCACTATTTTACTATTTCAACTCTTTCTCTCTCTTCCGGTTCAGACTGCATTAAAGGAACGTCTCGCATAGTCGAAGAGTTTGGAGACATTTTTGATCGTTCATCCTGTTTTCTTCATCCTCCAACTCCAGGCTTAAGTGGAACACAGATGAAATCGACAGTGTGTCTTCAGCTGGCCTGTAAAAGAGCAGCAGAAGGGAGAGAAATGAACGCGCGGGCGAACGGGGAGCAGTCTGACTGGGATTCATTCAGTCCACACTAAAAGCCTCTCTCTGTCTGTGTGGCCTAATTCAGAGAGAGAGAGCGTCCCTCGAGAACAGCCAGACGGCATGAATGAAGCAGAGGGGAGAGGAGGAAGAGAGAGAGGAGCAAAAGAAAGAGGGAGCAAAGAGAGGAGAGAGAGAGAGAGAGAGAGAATGAGTGTGTATGTGAGAGAGAGAGAGAGAGAGAATGAGTGTGTATGTGAGAGAGAGAGAGAATGAGTGTGTATGTGAGAGAGAGAGAGAGAGAGAGCAAGAAGGAGAGATGGAGCAAAGAGGAGAGAGAGAGAGCGCAAGAAAGAGAGGGAGCAAAAAGGAAAGAGAGAGTGAAAGGGAGGAGAAAGAGATTGAAAAGATAAAGGCTTAGGGAGTGATAGATAATAGCAGAGAAAGAAAAAGAGGAAGCAGTGGAGATAGAAGGAGAAAGGAGGAGAGAGAAAGAGAGACAAGGAAGAGGACAGAGAGGAGCGTGAGCGAAGGGGAGAACGAGAAATATTGGGGTGAGGGAGACAGTGATAGTGTGAGTGTGCGAGAGAGAGAGTGAAAGGGAGAGAGAGAGAGAGAGAGAGGGAGAGAGAGAGATCGAAAATATAAGAGTTGGGGACGTAGTGAGGGATATAAGCAGAGAAAGAAAAAAAGGAAGCAGAAATATTAAGAGCTAGGAGGAGAGAGAAAGAAAGAGGTAAGAAGAGGAGAGAGAGGAGAGTGAGCAAAGGGGAGATGGAGATAGAAAGATGGGGTGAGGGAGAGAGTCTGTGTGTGTGTGTGTGTGTGTGTGTGTGTGTGTGTGTGTGTGTGTGTGCGTAAGAAAACACATCCCAC
>JBBJLS010038359.1:0-14063 GCA_037577275.1 Bryconaethiops microstoma
AAGATTGATTATCTACACATCACTGGGGACCTGAGAGGCAGAGTCAGAAGCACGTAGGCAGTAAACACACACACACACACACACACACACACACTCACGCGCACACACACACACACACACACTCTCTCATGCGCACACACACACACACCCTCTCTCATGCGCACACACACACACACACACACACACACACACGCACACACATGTCAAACCTCTCTTAAATTGTTAAATTCAGAAATGACATGTACAGTCTTATACAAAGGTCTTTATCATCTGAGAGTTGGATTTAAAAGCTGCTTTGCTGGGCAGAAAGTGTATTAAACACTAATATTAGATCCTCGCGGAAGCCCAGTGTTACTTGTAGTAAAATACAGTCCTTCGTTCTTATTCTCACATTTTGTTAACTCGATAATAGGGCTGGGCAAAATGACCTGCAGATTATATCACAGTATTTTTGGGCTGTGATGCGATACAGGATATTGATATTTTGAAACTTGCACTTCCTAAATGCTTGGTTTGCACTTGATCACACCAGTATGAGGATTCTGGGAGTCCATGCAGTACACGTGTTGCACTAAAGTGTTTTATTTATAGTGATTGGTGGTTTTTGAGACCCCATCGAATGGTATTGAATAGAATTATGAAGTATGTGAATCGTCACTGGCCTCATATCTCCAGAAATGTAATTTTAAAGGAGAACATTTAAAAAACTCTTAAAAATTTCAGTTCAGTTTAATAAAAGATTTTACTTCAGGTCCTTTTGGAGCAGTTTTAATGGTCATAACATTTTGACACGAGGTATAAAATGACAATGAAGATACTTTTGCTCTGACTGTCTGTGTCTGTGTGTGTCTGTGTGTGTCTGTGTGTGTGTCTGTGTGTGTCTGTGTGTGTCTGTGTGTGTGTGTCTGTGTGTGTGTGTCTGTGTGTGTGTGTCTGTGTGTGTGTGTCTGTGTGTGTCTGTGTGTGTCTGTGTGTGTCTGTGTGTGTCTGTGTGTGTGTCAGGACATCTGGGCATCTGGGGCCAGAGAATGTAGAACATGAAAGAGCGCACACAAAACTTTCACACTTAATTTCTCTCTCTCTCCTCTCTCTTTCTTCTCTCTCCTCTCTCGCTCTCTCGCTCTCTCACTCGCTCTCTCTCTCTCTCTCTCTCTTTCTCTCTCTCTCTCTCTCTCTCTCTCTCTCTTTTTCTCTCAATCTCCCTCTTTCTCTCTTTTTCTCTCTCAATCTCTCTCTCTCTCTGATTCATCTTCTAAGTAGTTCAGTGTCGTCTTTAGTAGGTCACTGGCACATTTTCAGCTCTGTTGAGACCCAGTGCATGCTGCATGGTGGATAAATCGAAATCCACAGACTGGTTAATCCACAGGCTGTCAGGACATGGGTGTAGTTTTCAGGAAGCTGATGTATGAACCCATGTGTCACTTGCTACTGACAGTGAAGGAAAGAAGCATTACAGTTCCAAAATTAGATGAAGCAAATGAGAATTTGCTCTGTGTTCTTCACAGGTGAGCCGGTGCCCAGATCTTTAGAGGGTCTGTTTGTGTATGAGGAGAGAAGCTCTGCACCTCCAGCCAACGACACCATCGTAGTGGAGCAGTGGACAGTTATTGAGGTTAGCCAAAAAAATACAGCATGTTTTAATTCAACTAAGCAAATTAATTGAATTAAGCTCCAAATTGAACTTTGCACTGCACTTTCCATAGCATAAGCATTTTATAGACGGCTAGAAAAGTAGTGCTTATGTCACAGTAATAATTTTGACAGTATAAATGAAGTGGCTATGCCTGTGGGCTCAAGGTGTATAATGCATCTCTGTGCAGTGCCCACCCAAGTCCACCCAAGAAAATGCCTACAACGGGCATTTTCTATAAGAATGATGAATCGTGTATTCTCTTAAATCATGTGGACGGCTGGGACCTGTGAAGATGGCACCAGGTTGCAATATGGAAAGAAGGCAAGGTGGCAGAGGCAGTGTGATGCTCCTGGCAGTGTTGTGCTGAGAAACCTTGGGTCCTGGAATTCATGCGGATGTTACTTTGACAAGTACCACCTACCTAAACATTGTTGCAGACCAAGTACACCCTTTAATGGCAACACCCCTAATGGCAGTGGCCTCTTTCAGCAGGATGTGTCCAGTATGTGCCACATTGAAAACGTTGTTCAGGAATGGTTTGAGGAACATGACAATGAGTTCAAAGTGTTGACTTGGCCTTCAAATTTCCCAAATCTCAGTCTGTGGGATGTGCTGGGCAAACTAGTCTGATCCATATTCTTGGTGCCAGATGTGTTGTGGAGTCCATGTCTTGATGGGTCAGAGCTGTTTTGGGGATCTTTACAATATTAGGCAGTATTAGGCTGGGCAGCTGGCGGTCTAGTGGTTGGGGAATTGGCCCTGTGATCAGAAGGTTGTGGGTTTGAATCCCAGGACTGCTAGTGGCACCACTGAGGTGCCCTTGAGTAAGGTACAGTCCCCACACTCTGCTTCCCGGGTGCTGTGTTCCTGGCTGCTCACTGCTTTACTTGGTGAATAGGTTAAGAGAAGAATTTTGTGCTGTTCACTGCGTGCCATGGTGTGTTCACGTATGACAAATGGACACTTTACACTTTTCTCAGGGCTCTGATGTGAAGACGGATTATGGGCCACTACTTCACACTCTGGCTGAGTTTGGCTGGTTGCTGACCTGCGTGCTTCCCACACCCATCATTCGGCATGACAGGCAAGACAAGACACACACACCCATCTCACCTCTCACACTTTTCTTCCATGTTTCTGTGTCTCTGACTGCTGTTGCTTTGCAGTGAGGGAAATCTTGCCACCAAACAAGTGGTGTTCCTGCAGAGGCCTGTCAAATCCCAGTCACCACGGCAACAGAGTGAGGTAGAGTGAGGATTTGTGCTTAAATCCGATCAATTTTAGATTGAATTACTCTAAATTATTTTTGTTGTGTTCTTAGTTTCCTTTTGATTATACTGTACCTATAAGTTGCATGAGATTCCTGCAGTTTTTGAAACTTTCAGCGCCTTGAGGAAGTATTGAACCTCATTAAAAGTGATCAGATTTGATGCTGCAAATTCCAGCTTTGATCCGCTAAAATAACTAAAGTTAAATTCCCTCATCCAGCCAACCTGGTCAGTCTGGGTACAAATCACTCCCAAACTGTGCCAAGCTGGTAGAAACTTACCCCAACAGACTTAAAGCTGTTCCTGCAGTAATATGTGATTCTATGGGGTTAAATCCTTATGCAAGAAGAGTTTTTTGTTGGGTTCTTGTCGTTTGTTTTAAAGATTGACTGACAAAAAATACATTTTTTAAAGTTAAATCTAAGTACTGAATACTTCTGCAAGGCATAATATGTACAAATTTTGGGGACCTTTAGATATAAATAGAGCAGCAGTTAAATAGAAATAATGCAGTAATATTAGGAGAAGTAGACATATTTAAGCGTGTTATCAGTGGACATTGTTTACTTATTTTCTCTTAAAAAAAACATCAACAGTTTGTCCTGGCGATGCTTTATGCAAAGACACAAAGTGACGGTTGGGTGCTGTTCTCTCTGTCCCTCAGGTGGGCTCTGTTCGGAGGGAGGTGGTCAGTCACTCAGTGAGCCGAGGGGTTGGAGTCCCTCATGGGGGTGCACTGTCTCCTTGCTCAGGGGGCATCGGGGGCTTCCCTGTGTTTGGAGGGGGCTACCCCAGTGCCCTGTCCCATCTGGAGGAGGGGGGATTTGAGCAGGACGACGGCGCAGCCGAGGTCACCTGTATGTGACCAGCCCAAACACAGCGACCGGGTTCCACAGTGTCGGGTCAAGTCAGCTTCAACAGGGACAATCAAGTTTGTGATGTAAATGGTTTTTAGAAGCTTGAACATTGGGAGTTGAGCTTGTTTTTGCATTTATTCTGTCAGTTGAAAATTTTTGCACCCCGAGAGCTTTTAGCACTTAGGGGGTGAATTTTGTTTTGTTTTTTTGTTGTTTTTTTTTTACCTTTTTCATATAAAATGGCCATAGGGGATACATGCACCCAACCGTCACCACCCTAGCTTTCTTTCTCAAACACAAAAACAGTAATAATGACCATGATCTGCTTCCAGTGCACATCTGCAGTCACATCCCTTCACCCCTACTGTCACACCAATCTCCCTGTTTTTCTCATTTTATTGTTCCTCAGATTGTTTTCCTGTTTTGTTTTTTTGTTTTTTAAACCTAGACCCCATTCAGCACCTGCGTTGACTCGAGGTTACACTCAGGTCCTCTACAGCTCGTAGCAGGATGTAAACATTTTCTTGGACTGTTTCATACATGCTTTTCTTTTTTTTTTTTCCAAAACTGAGGCCATACAGGCTTCAAAACAGAACGAGCGCTTCATCCTTTTTAAAAAGCCAGAAATTTTAAAGGGCTCATGTTGTGGAAAACTCATGTTTTATATATAAGAACTTAATGTAGTGTGTTGTTGTTTCAAATCATACTGTTTACTGTGCATAGTGCATATGATCCATACATGGAGACTAAGCTACAGAAAGCAGTTTTGCTCCGCTGAGTGTTTCAGTCAGGGCAACCAATCAGAACAGAGCTAATTTTCCTATATCACTACAGGGTAGTCTCTTTAAGACATAGGAGCATACACAGCCTGTTTAAATCTAAGGGATGAAGGGACATTGGAAACGGTCGTGTTGAAATGATTTATAATCACAAAAATGTTATAATGGACCTTAGGGAAATTAATCAAATGCAAGAAGCAAATGGGCTCATTAAGATAATGCTTTCTGTGGACAGACATTTTAGGGAGGGGGGAGGGGGGGTCCTTTTTTTTTTTCTCTTTTCTCACTGTAAATTTTATACACGCAGGCCACAGTTCAACCCCTCTTCTGGTGAAAAGCAAAAACGTCTTGACACTGAAGACCGTCTATTGGTCTGCAGTATTCAGTTCAAGTGGTGCTAGAGTCGTGTACAGTGTACATGAATCTGCTGTGGAGTGCCAAGTGTTCGTCTGTGCAGAGTTTCCGTTCACAGTTCTGAAAGGGAAGGTGATGCACACTGTTGATGCTCCCTCACACGGCTTCACATGTGGAGGCAGGCAGTGTTTCAGTGAAATATTGATCACGGGAGAACTCGCTGGGTGCTCCACTCGTTCGTTTTGGGTATTAAGCCTCACGATGAACCTCACGGATTTCGTCAATTTAGGACTTGAGCACCAGTGGTGCTACTACGAATGTTAACACCTGGACGTCATGTTCTAAACCTTTTGAAGCATGTTAACCTTTTGTATTCTTGCTGAATTTAATATGATTCCTTACTGGCAATGTTTGTCTTTATGCTAAAACAGACCATAAGAACAGTATGTTGTGGAACATATGCTGCTTTAAAGTAAGATTTAATAAGCCATATAGTATCGAGGTCCTGTTTGTGTAGATTTTATTAAGCAAGTGTTACCTACCAGCTGCAGTATTTGGATATTTGAACCATGTAATATACCACTTATTGCTGTTTAATATTAAACCAGGTGTACCAACTCCTGTTTTAGTGTTTACTTTATTCAAGCCAATTGATCGAAAAACAATGTTACATCCCAAGAGCACCTGCGACTTGTGGAAAAACTTGTGATGTGGGGGAAAAAATGCCTAAAAATGCCAATTTTTATAGTGTTAACCCTAAATATGCCCACTAAATATCATTTTAAACTTTATCATTTTAAAGAAAATGTAAAGGTAAACCCGTATTCGTACTGTACAGTTTACACTGATCTACCGAAGTACTAGAATGTAAATACTGATGTTTAGACTGTACTGTAATTCATGCACGGGCATTTTCTTTGATATAAGCAGGTAAATACAGTAATAAAGGAATATAATTTACAGTAATAAAAATACAGGGCTTTAAGAAGAACAAATCGCAAAACACGAGAACACTCGGTGGAACACGCGGGAAACTTCTGATGCGGCGATGCTGGACTTCAGCTGCCAGAGATGCGTCACGGGGCAGCAGCCAATATACGGTTGCTTCGTGTTCACGACAATACTGAAAAGTATATAGTTATTTTATGTACAAATTTAGTTGTATTTACGTTAATATTTTTTACAAAAGCCATTCTGTGTTCAAAACCGACGGTTTGCGGAACAGGCTTTCAGACTGCACCTTTATCTGGTGTTTAGTGTTTTTGATTAGTTGTTGTCATGTAGTCCTTCATCAGTGGTCGGTTTTGAACACAGAATGGCTTTTGTTAACCTTTTTTGGATTTAATACACAAGAGTTTCCAGCACAAAAAAAAACATCTTTAAGCATCATCTTACAATTCAATAAGGCATGTTGTGATTTGGCTTCTGTTCCTAACTCTGTTCAGAGTCCTTTAATATTACACAGGTCAACAAAAAAAATAACCACAACACACTTTTCTAAACCAGTTTTTCATGCTGATTTCAGATCTGCTTTTGGGTTTTTTTTCCAGTCATCAACCTTTTGAATTATGAGTAATATTAGATTTGCAATAGACTTGCGTTTTTTTATTGAACTGCAGGCACCAATCAAGTAATTGTTTCGAAGTCAGACAGACGCACACTGTGCTATAGATATAATGATCAGTGTCAGTCAGACACCACTGTTTCTTCAAAAACACTTAGTAAATGATTATTATATGCTAATTATACCACTATCATGCAATATACAACTAGCTTCATCACAACTGTACGTGCGGGAAAAACTAAACAGATTTGAAATCAGCATGAAAAACACTACAAAACCCAAATAAACTTACCTCTGATAATTTTTTGACCTGTTATCAGTCAACAGTCTTACACTTAACACCTAAATTGTGCCGCTTTTAATATTCAGTTACTTGGCCACTTCCCAAAAGTTGTGTTCAAGCCTGACTTTGAAGCATTTTGATATATCAAACTTGAACAATCTGGAAACTTTATTCTGCAGTGAAGTTACTATTTCTGATGATTGCATAATGATTTAATCTCTGAATTTCCACTTTTTCACTGCAGAAACCTAAACTAAGCAAAAGCACTCGACTGGGATTGTTTTAATAAAACCCTGATCCATAAAAAATATTCTGGGATCAGGAATCCCTTATATCTCATTCCTCTACTAGTAAACATGGGACATTTACAAACACAAAATTTTCAAGGATGTCCAGGATGACCGTGTAGAACGTGAAGGAGTGGAGATCAAAGCCAGTTCAAGGTACGTTTTTATTAACATCAACCATAATGAAAATATCTTTAGTTTATTCCAAAAATAAATACAGTAGGCTGGATAAGACACCTCATAAGAAAGAAAGGGGTGAATATCACCACACATTTATATAGGAGGAAAATAAAGACGGGGCGCTAGCTAAAAGACTGGCATGATTCATCACGATGGAACGCAACAGAACAAGAGGTATGTACAAAGAGGGGCTTTGGCTTGGGCAGAGACGAGGGGCGAATGAAAAGCAAATCAGTTTGGAGGCTCCAGATGTGTGAATGCTTCTGAACTCCAGTCAGTTCCAAGCTGGGGGTCAGGCTTCACTCTCTCCAGGGGAGGCATTCTGGCCCTCCTCCTCCAGAATGGGAACGATCAGGTTGTCTTTAGACATCAGGTTGTATTTAATCACGAAGCGCGTAAAGCGGTGACACAGGAACGTCTCGTTCTGTGGGCAGTTAAAGAAACAGCTGCAGATCAGGGAGGCTTTAAAATGGGCAGAGCAAAGATATAATCATGGTAAACAGTGTATGAACTAAATAACTAGATCAGTATTCTTCCCAACTCGATACCTGGCTGTGGAAAACACTGTCTAGAGCTGCCACCTGCTGGCAGGTCTAGAGAACACCTTTTGAACATGAGGAGCCCCCTGTCCAAACATCACACTTGTGCTGTAACACTGTATTCAATACACTGTATAAATTACACCATCGCTGTCTTACCCTTTAACTGCAATCAATGCACAGTTATACTGCTTTCCCCTGTCTGGTACTTAAAATGTACATGAAAGTGAAATGTAATTCAGATAAGAGTGTATTTAAACAGCGACATGTGCAATACCTACCAAAATGAGAAGTAAAAGATCCATTAGACTGTCATTTGAAGTACTACACACTGTAAAAACAACACAGCTGTGCACTGATTACATTTAAAGGTGGATTGTATTCGGTTGACACAAATTCACATTTTCTTTATGCAAATCAAGTGACGACATGAAAAAAAAACAGTTCTTGCCTTTTGTTTTGATATGTATTTGGAATGTGTCACATGCATAAGTGATGTTTTTCCACTCTATTAACTGCACTTCACTTTGGCATGGATTCCTCTCTATACTGATCCAGTTACATGAGAAAAACTTCACGTAGAGTTAAGAACACTTTTCTTTTTTCAGTTTCCATTTTGGAGAGACAGTGGTTTGGTAAGACAGGCCTGTCACAACTGTGGAATTTTAGCTTACAGTCAAACTCCAATTATTGCATTTATCAATTTATTCGCCTTTCTTGTTCATCATATTCAATCAATAAAGCACAAGCCAAAAGCGACAACACTGAAAGATTAGCTATCTTGTTTCCATACTTCCATAGATCTCAACAACTCTCAAAGCCGCCCTTACCCAACGTTACCCATCCCTCTTAAGGTTTTATAGCATCACTAAGAAGTCCGAACTTCTGTTCTCATAAGACCAATGAAGAGTCTCTGTAAAGGTGTTTTCAGCTTTCTTAAATGTACATGAACAGTAAACCCCCCACTTTAACACAGATCAGCAGATGCGGTTTCAGTCCATCGCGGATTTTCAACCCTCCCCTTTAGCAAGGCAGACACCTGAACGCAATGAGCCTCCGCTGCTCAGCGCCACCCCAAACAAATAACGGGCACAAGGATGAGGGGATGTGGCGCACGAGGCCCAGGCGTCACAGTCAGCTGTACTCAGAGGAGGGAGGTTTGAAAGTAGCCGATCCGAGAACATTATTTATTTCTCCTTGCTGCTGATTGGCTGCTGCTCTGTGACGCTGCAGTCCAGAATTTCCCCGTTGAGCATCTCGAGTGTTCGTTTTTTTCGCTTTGTTCTTCTTAAATCCATGTATTTTTACTACTATAAATTAAATTCATTTCTTACTGTATTTACCTGCTTATAACCAAAGAAAACATGTGTGCACGAATTACAGTTCAGTCTATATAGGGGTAACATCAGTATTGTACATTTACAACTGTACAGTACGGATACGGGTTTACCTTTACATTTTCTTTAAGGGTAAAGAGTTCAAAATGAAATTCAAGTGTTTTGGGAGCACATTTGGGGGCATATTTAGGGTTTACACTATAAAAATAGGCTTTTTTTAAAAATCTCATCACAACGTGGTTTTTCACTATACGCGGGTGCTCTTGGAACATAACTGTACTTTACTGTATTTGCAAAATAATGGTTCAAATAATCTCAAACAGCTCAAACAACTGCAACATTTTAAAACATTTTCCTAACCTCATACGTGTCGAATATTTGCCGATGGTGAAAGTAGGCGTGGGAGAAGATCCTGTAGATGCGACGGCAAACTGAGCCCAGCTTTGCCACCGATGACTCCTTAATGCTGACACTGCACAGAGATGCATTATACACCTTGAGCACACAGGCATAGCCACTTCATTTATACGGTCAAACATATTACTGTGACATAAGCACTACTTTTCTAGTCATCTATAAATTGCTTATGCTATGGAAAGTGCAGTGCAAAGTTCAATTTGGAGCTTAATTCAATTAATTTGCTTAGTCGCATTCAAACACTCCTGATCAAATTACATTTTGTTGGGTTTTTTTAGTAAAAACAAGACCACATATTTTTTGTTTTCTGTAGAGGTGTTTATTTTATATAAACAAAAAAAAACATGTAATAATAAAAAAACAATTTGACCAGGGGTGCCTAAACCTGTGTATACAGTGAAATATTTAATGAAAATGTGCAGCAAAAACAGTCTGAACAATAATTTGCTACCAAGTGTTATGGTTTCATAACAAAACCAGTGTGTGAAAAGACTCACCGACTAGGGAAATATTTATTGCTGTTCAGGAGACATGCTGCTCCATCCAAGGTGTGCCTTGTGTAGTCAATGGCAGGACACTGAAAGGACAGTGGAAAAATGATGCATCATTACGAGACAGGGTTCAGACACAGCTGTTAGGGATTTTTTAGGCTTTTACACTTTTTCTGAAGTTCACAGGACCTTTTAGTTCCCATAATGTTTGGTGCACAGCTTGTGGAAAATTCACACTGACAGAGGTTTAGAGGTCTACAAAGAAGTGGAGAGATTTATACCCACCTCTTTAGGGGTCTTGTGGGCAGCACAGAGAAAAATCCACTGCTCGGTGGCAGTCATCTGGGTGCACGTGTCTGGGTGGCACTCGATCTGCAAGAACAGGGAATAAACCATTAGCAAGAAATGAAAACACATTTACTGAGAGTACAAGAGCAATAGCTTATCTACCACGTGCTAAATTACGTCAACATGGGTGGTGACAGTAATTGTGTAGATTGTAACTGAAAGAACCTGAAGTTTAACAGCCAAGCCATTGAGCTCCAAACAGAATTGCCTAAGAAACAAATAAGAAAGACACATGAAAGAAATGAATATGAAGACTGTAGACAGCACAGTCCAAAATACATTAAAACAATCAAATTTACAGAAATCCCTACTCATCCCAGGCGTAGCCAATCAGCAAAGACATGTTTGGCATCTAAAGTTTGCTTCTTCGGTTTAGAACTGGAAAGATGTAACAAATACTAAACTGTCACCTAAACTGTTTCTCTAAAAATGATCACTAAAAATCGGAAACTGCATCCAGCTCTTCATTAAGTTGGCACAGACTTGTTGGTGTCGTTTAGGACACCGTATGACTTACTGTGAGCTATAAAATCAAAATTCCTCACTGCTCCACGCAGCCATTTCAGACAACACCAGGGCTGGTATTCCCAGTCAGTCGTAAGGAGGACTGATCTTGGACCGGATTCCTCTGTGTTCATTGGGTGGTTTGTGAAAACAGTCTAAAATGGCTTTGTTTGTTTTTTTAGCTTAAAGTAACTCACACTATATCCTAAACCACACTGACACAAGTCTGACCCATGTTAACGAAGAGCTGGCTGTGATTTACATTTAAGATCCAGCCTATTGACTGTTAGTGCTGATTGCGACATTAGCTTCGTAGCTCCAGCTCTAAAGTAAAAGAAGCAAAATTTGTATTCAAAGCATGTCTTAGCTGACCAGTTAGATCTGGGAAATTGTGTACACTTGATTTATTGTTGTAAAAATCCTACATTTGCTTTGCATGAGGAACCATCAACCATATCATCAATGAGCAGAATAAGAACTGTGTTCTTTTTGTTCTAACACCTAATGAGTATGTCTTTTCGTTTGTTTCTTGACAAGACAAGTGAAAGTTACCTGAGATGCTCGTACTTCCACACTCCCTCATCCTGTCCCTCTGGAGGCTCCATGATCTTCTCAATGTTGGAGCAGTCGGAGCGGATGTTTTGCTGGATATACTGAAAGGATCAAAACAGAGACTCCTGTTGTCACCAGGTTACACTGCAATACAGGGGACAACTGGAATAAAGCAAACTTGTCTAGTAGAAACTGAAACCCCCTGTAGATTCAGCACAGCTCACTGTAATTCGTAGTATTATTTTTCTTTTTTCTCTTTTTAAATGTCTAAATTCACCAAGAAGTGAAAACTCCCACCTGTTGCACTGCCAGAGTGCTATCCATCTCCTCGAAAGACTCATCAGGCCAGTTATAGAAGTCCTGCCGAACAGGGAAAAAAACTCTTAAAGGATGAAAATATAAATTCCTTTTCTTTCTTTTTTCATGAAGTATCAAAAATTATAATGCTGTATCTGTGTCATTTCAGACGATTTAGGACTGCTTTCTCAGACAGTAGTGAACACCCCTCAAAAAAGTGTTCTTCAGTAAAGGCAGTGGTTTTATACAGAACCATGAACATTCAGATAGCCATGAATGCTTTGGTGATTCTCAGCCTTGTCATCAGTCGTTTTCTAAGACAGAACCATTTTTAAAAAAAGGCCATCCATATAGAAATAAAAATTCACTTGTAGCTTTGAAAGCTTTTTAGTGTTACAAATAAGCATTTTTGAAAGGTTCTTTATAGAACCATATCATGCAAAGAAGCATTTATGAGTTTCAATAAGTTCTCTAAGTCGTCAAGATTCTCTGACAACTCCCGTCTACTGAAGAAACCAATGCAGAAACATTTTTTAAGGTTGTATAAACCTGGCCTACACTACTCATATTTATATTATGCTAATTTCACCATGAGACATTGAAATGGTTTTTGCATGGGAGTCTTGCATGAATTAACAGCCTCAGGACAGAAAATACAGAACAGAAATAATTCTCTACCCAAGCGGTGACTTACAAGATGCACTATCTATATGTCAAATCTTCTCCTCTGTATCTCTCCTCTGGTTCTCACACTGTCCTCATATTGTAAGTCGTTTGGATATAAGCGTCTGCCATATGAATGTAATGTAATGCAATGTAAGGTAACGTCCGAAGTAAGACCAGCTCCTTTAAGGTGCCCTCATTATTGAAAGAGGTGTTAAATTACACACACTGAGCTCATAATATCAATGGAAAAGCACAGCCAATACAATGTGACTCTTGCATAGCTGCAGCTGAGCAGTTAATGGAGTATGAAAGCCCCCAACATTTAGATGTGAAGAAGTGGGACTAGGTTCACTTGAGCTCTATCCAATACATCTGAGATTATACCTGGCCTGACTAATGCTCTAAAAGCTGAATGCAATACAACCCTCTAAGTTCAGCAAGCTCTGTGCAAGAGCAGAAGATGCTTCAGTCTCACTGAATATGAGGGGATAAGCTCTTGATTTTAGAAGTGTGTTTGTGTGACCAGGTGTTTACAAACTTTTGGACATGCAGTGTACTTCCAGCCAAGCTACAGTATACGGACAAACAGTATATTGGGACGCCTGACCATTCCACCAACAGAGACTTTAATGAAATTGCATTCAAATACACGGATTTTAATATGGAGCTCATTTAACCATGTCTTTGTGGACCTTGCTTTATGCACCGGGGCACAGTCATACTGAAATAGAAAAGGACCACAAAATTTGTGTGTCCACAAATTTGGAAGCATGGCGTTGTCCAAAATGTCTTGGTATGAGGAAGCATTAAGATTGCCCTTCATTGGAAGTAAAACAGGTGTGTCCCAATATTGTTGTCAATATAATGTACTTCTACTCAAGCTATTAGATAAAAAGATCAACAAACCGGTCTCATATGGTGTGTTTGGGATTTGTATTGTGTTTGGTGGTCTGATTATTTCTGAAATAGGACCGTTCCAGAATTAGCATTGGCTAACGGCTAGCCTGCTGAACTGAGGCGGCTAATCTTGATTCCGGGTGATTTCAGGACAGTTATTTTGTATTTATCTACATGACAGCTGGTAAGAAAGGTAGTCTGTACTGAGTTTAACATAAACGATCTCTATACAAGACATACTGTCACAGATGGTCTACAAAAAAGCAATAAAACGGAATGTTTTTAGCGAGTTAGCTATCCGTAGCTGCAGCGCTCCGAGTACAGCGAGACCAGAATCATAGATTTTTGTTTATTACAGAGACCTGCTCAGAAATATCCAGCCTCCTGATTTACCTTCGCCCTGGTGCCTGGTCTGTTCCTCCTCACAACGGTGGAACCCTCAGCCATGACCATCTCGACCGGCTGGATGAATAAGCTGTGTGGGGGTGTGGGGGGCGCCTCTAGTGGTGATTCCTGTTACCGACTCTGTTCAGCAGATATGACATACACTACGTGGACAAAAGTATTGAGACTCCTCTTAATTCACGGTTTGGGCTAAACCCCTTACTTCCAGTGAAGCGTAATCTTAATGCTTCATCAGATCAAGACATTTTGGACAACGCCATGCTTCTAAATTTGTGGAAGGCCCTTTTTTATTCCAGCATGACTGTGTCCCATTGCACAAAGCAGCTCTAAGACATGGCTGGATGAGTTCAGTGTGGAAGAACTTGACTGGCCACACAGAGCCCTGACCTCAACCCCATCCAACAC
>JBBJLS010038380.1:5000-14062 GCA_037577275.1 Bryconaethiops microstoma
GTTCTGAAAAGAAGTCCCTTTTGAAGCTTTACATGGCATATTGTTGGATGATACGCTGCAGGGGCATTTTTGTGTGTGTGTGTGTGTGTGTGTGTGTGTGTGTGTGTGTGTGTTAGTGTCAGGGCTGTATTCTGTGGTTTGACAGCAGTCAGAACTGCTCTGTATTTGTCTCTATCTATCCATCTAATATATCTGTCTGTCTATCTATCTATCTATTTATCTATCTATCTATCTATCTATCTATCTATTTCTGTCTTTTGCTTTTTCTATCACTTTTGTCTTCACGCACCCTTCATCACCTCACTCTCTCTCTCTCTCTCTGTCTCTCTTTCTGTCGCTCTCCCACTCTGTCTGTCTCTCTCTGTCTTTTCCCACTTATTCTTCCCTCCCAACTTTTCTATGCCTCTGTCTCTCTCTCTCTCTCTCTCTCTCTCTCTCTCTCTCTCTCTCTCTCCCTCCTAATGGATTCAGCCTGACTGAGGACCCTAGGAGGTGCTCATTTCTAAAGTGCTCCCCCGGACATCCAGCAAGGTGGCTTTTAGCTTCACGCTTCGTTAAACTCGTGCTCGCCAGGACCTGACGCAGACCCCCACACAGGCTCTTGTCTTGAAAGACTCGACATATATAATACCTTCTTTATGACTGCAGCGCTGCATTATTATTTATAAGATAGTAACAGGTGGAAATGTTTCACTCTGTATATCATTGTCCTGCTGTGATAAATGACAATACACTGATGGCTGGTTTTGTTTCTCTCACAGTCTCTCTGTAGACGTTGGAGCCGGGAGTTCAGGAAAGGTAAGGCTTTTATATAAGTTAAATATAAATGGCTGGAATAACACTTCATTCTCTTCCACACTGAGAGCATATGGCCTCCCTTGTTTTCATAACATTAACCCTTGTAAAGTGTATAGGTATTACTTGCATATTATTCCAGTGTTAGATATACAGATAGTGAATTACATGTACAGTTGAATTAAATTCTGTATTAACAGTAACAAACAGTGATAAAACATGTCAATTATGTACATTTTCTGACTGAATGCATTCCAGGACATTTCCATTGGCTTCAAATCATAATTTAAAAATATTATCTTCCACTTACAAACACAAATGTAGGATCACTTTCAATGGAATAATTCATTTCTTGTCAGCAGGATGTAAATGCTTCTATATGTTCCTCTTTAGTGTTCTTTTGCTCACATGTTTCAGTATCAGTTCATCAGTGGATACATATAGAGTTACATTTGAAATACAGGCCTTTCAAAGTGCTCGTATGAAAGAAAAGCACTCACAGCTTTATCTTACAATCTACCTGTAGGCCAAAGCGATCAACTGTAACAATATCGGTGCTTGCTTCTGTTTTATGATCAAATTGACTAAACACTGCTATCTGAAAACAAGTGTGTCTGGATGCTTGTACACACCCATATGCCAGCCTGTGTTGTCCTGTGTGATTGTGTCAGGTCTGTGTTAAAAGCCTATCTTATCTGACTGAAGGAGTCTGAGCCCCGACGCTCTTCGTAAACAGCAGGTGATTACATGGTTTTGGATGTGAGGCAAGGTTTTCTGTGAAGGGTGCCGGTCTCCTGGGCAGTATGCACTAAGCTGGGTTTAGATCCTGCTAAGTAAGAAGCTTGTGCAGAACCAGGATAATGTTTTCCAATGGTGTGGATTTCCAAAGGTAGCAGGGATGTTGTCTATAGGATATGCAGTTATACCCCATACAGCCGTTAGAAGACCACCAGGATTTGACTACATGCACTTAAAAATCCACTTTCATATATAGGGGATTATTACTGACTACAGTTACTGTATATGGGAACGTAAACACTATATGGACAAAAGTATTGGTACCTGTTTTTCAGGTTTTGGGCTAGACCCCTTACTTCCAGTGAAGGACTTAATCTTAATGCTTCAGCATAGCAAGACATTTTGGAGCATGACTGTATCCCAGTGTAAAAAGCAAGCTCCATAAAGATATGGTTGGATGAGTTCAGTGTGGAAGAACTTGACTGGCTCACACAGAGTCCTGACCATCCAGCACCTTTGGGATGAACTGGAATGGAGATTGCGAGCAATGCCTTCTCGTCCATCAGTGCCCGACCTTGTAAATTCCCACAGTAACACTCCAAAATCTGGTGGAGAGCCTTCTAAGAAGAGTGGAAGCTGTTAGAGCTGCAAAAGGGGGGCCAACTCTATATTAAAGTCTGTGTAGTTGAATGCAATGGCATTAAAGCCCCCGTTGGTGTAATAGTCAAGCGTCCCAATACTTTTGTCCATATCGTGTATGTGATATTTCAGAAATATTCATTATATGTGAAATGGAAAAGGTTATGGCTGAATCCTGAGAATTGATTTTGAGCAGCCATGGGATTAAAAAGTCTCCAACACTCCTGGCTAAGCTGCTTGATGAAGTGAAAACAAAACATTAATGTGTTCTGTTAATGCAGCTCCAATGGACACTCCAGCACATTACTGCTGGGAATCTTAAAAGGAAAGAACTGTTTGCCTGGGAGTGAAAAGGTCATCCCTACTTACAAATGGCGTTCTATTCTGCAGGGGAAAAAATGGTCTTTTTCACTTTATGTGAGTTGCGTTTAAAGTGCACTACTTTTGCCGTTTTTATTAACCAAACTAAAATTGCCCCATAATCAATCTTGACAGAACACATTGAAAGGAATAATTTGTCAAAAAATCAAATTCGTACAAGTCCACTGTAGCCACCAAGACATGATCAACCAAGACATGACCAACCAAGACATCCCTGATCAACCAGGGTCTCCAAGACCAGGGTTAGGAACCACTTTAAGGTTTGCGTCATACTAAATAATGTGCAATATTGTGCATTATTACTTATTATGTCAATATTATTGATCTACTATTATTACATGCAATAATATTCTCCTATATGTGTTTTAGAAAATCGCTGAACTGTAAGTTACTTATTTATTATTTATTATAAGAATCTATTGTAATGTATACTGCATAGTGTATTTCGTATAGAGTGTTTTCTGCCAAGTTTTTATTGGATTTATGTAGACTTTATATTTTATATTGTTCAATTATTGGTTCAGTTATACCTTAAAGTGCTAATAGGTAGTGAAGGGGAAAATACTTTTTCATCCAGTGTACTGTTTGAAATTTTAAGAAATGCAAACTCTAGTTTGTCATTACCATTATTCTGGCCCCCTCCGGCCAGGTGTATCGTGGTGACACTGGGGTCTCTTGGTCTGGTACTCAGAACAGGCCTAAAGTGTCTGCACCTTCTCATCTAATACTGTGAGTGTGAATGGCATGAAATATTTACAGAATGCTCAGTATATTTAGTTCTTTTTCACAGTCCCATGTTGAAAGATTGGTATTAGTGTGTAATCCTTCTGAACAAAATACATTGATATACAATGTGACCTATAGAGCTAGCTGCTATTTTAATACATACAGTACAGTCACCCAAAGCCATGAAAGCTTCTCTTGAACTAGGCCCATTTCAGCCATAGAACAGTTGTTTGGTATATGCTCTGGTTTTAACAGGTCACTTTTATCAATGTATGCTTTTTTTTAAGTGGTATTTGAAGTCCTCTCTTTTAGATGAGTGGTCCTGTACTTGACTTTTTTTGTGTTTGGGCCATAACCTGGCTATTAGCATAACTATATGTTTAATAAGAGGTAAAGCTCCTGGAGAAAGGTCAGTCATTGCTGCATGTTGAGCTTATATTCATGAAATGTGTTCCAGCAATGTGATAGAAATTGAAAGAGAGTAATTAGCGTGTGGCCAGTAGAGTGTAGCTCAACCTGAGTAGTGTGGAACGAACATATTGATGAACATCTATACAACACCAGAGCTTACTCTCTGTTGCTGTGCTACTTCTGCTTTTCTCCACACACACATACACACACACACACACACACACACACACACACACACACACACACACACACACTCACATTCTGCCTAAAGTCATTTTTAGTGCAATTTGCTAATGTGACATTATCCACTGTTTGCAAGTCCATTGTGTAGTTTAACCAAATCTAGATCAAAGACTTTTCTCAAATGAAGCCACGATTCCAATATCATCCGCCCCTGGCAACCATCGGCTGGGCAACTTTGCACTGCAGGACCACAAGCATGGCATGCTGATTTAACGTTGGTCCCTGCGATTAGCATCTCATTAGCTTTGGAGTTAAACAATTAAACCTGATTTAGCAGATCAAGGCTAAAACACTGGAACACAATTCAGAAAATGAAGTCCAGCTAGAACCAGTTAGAATCTGCTAACACTTTAATGCTTGAAAAAGCAGCTGTTTGTGATCCTCTTTAAATACCTGATTCGTCACACTATTCAGACAGTGTTTATACAGATAAAAAAACATACACTGTTTAAAAGGTTGAAAGGTGATACTGCACACCATAGCTCTTACCTTAATAAAAAAGGGGCAGTTGGGGGTTGCTACTGCTATAATAATAATAATAATAATAATAATAATAATAATAATAATAATAATAATAATAATAATTATTATTATTATTATTATTATTATTATTATTATTATTATTATTAATCATAATAGCATAATGTTAATTTATTTTTCTATATATTATACTAATAATGTTATGGCTTATAACTTCTTTTATTATTATTATTATTATTATTAATTAATAAAAATAATAGTAATAATAATATAATAATAATAATAATAATAATAATAATATATTAATCTACTTTGGAGGAGTTAAATGGGACAAAGTCCATGATACATTATTATTAATATATAGAAAAAAAAACAAAGACACTGTCTTTCAAATTAAAAGTTAATACAAATATACTTAGCTATTTATTCTTACCTTGATAAAAGAGGGGCTGTTGGGGGTTCATATTGTTATTATCATTAATGTTATTATTGTTGTTGTTGGTAGTGTATTAATAATAAAATAATAGTGCTACATTATTTTTATATGTATCATATTATTAATAATATGGCATTTATTTTTAATATGTATTTTGCTTTATGAGTTAAAGGGGACAAAGCCCATGATAATCCATGACACATTAGGTAACATAGGTTTAAACTATTGTCTGAATGTAAAGTGTGTATTGTAGTGTTGTTATTAAGCAGGAGTGATGGTTTGTGAATTATCAGCGCCCAGCAGGAAAGCAGGCACTGCAGTGGTGGAACAGTGATGAGTCAGCAGGTTCCCTGGCCTAAAGGCCGAACATGAACGAGGGATTTGGGGGGTGGGGGGAGAATAAAGTGATAGAGGATCATTTTTGCTCCGTGAAGTGAAAGCGTTTGGCTGAGAAACTGTTGGTTCTCTGGCTGCCCAGGCCCAACTGCACATTGTTGGTGTAACCTTGAGAGGTTTGGCCTGTAAATTAGCCCTCTCTTGTCCTGGCAGGCCTTTTATTAGGATGGAGTGAGTGCGAGGAGTCCGTCATTGAACCCTGCCGTTCAAAGCCAAGGGAACAAGAGCAGCGAGGCCTTCCTGAAGGATTTCACTGACCACTTACAGTCCTGATAATCCATCAAGCTGAACTCAAGCGAACCAGTGTAGCAAGACCTAAAGCCTGGCTTGTTCTGCAACTCTCGATTGATTTCTATTGGTTAATTGAACACTAAAGTTTTAAAAGTCAATAAAGTATCCCACAATGTCAAAATGGCCGTTAATATCCAGTACATGTATGTATTCAGTTTTTGGTTGATCAGGTGCTGAGTATTTATCATTTTTAAAATGTATTTTTCTGGTCAAGTCGTCTCTGTTATATATGGGGAGAGAGAGAGTGGACAATCGAATCATCTTCAAAATGTGTGTCGGAGAGAGAGTCTGTAATGTCACAGCTAAGACGGCCAGAAAGGGACAAAACACAGAGTGACACAAATGCGGAGAAACAAACATGGAGCGAAACACACAGCAGACTAAACAGACTTAAAAAACACAAAAAATCAGGTCAGTTGTAACAACAGATGTGTGTCACAGTTTGTTGTGGTTTTTCTTTATTAAAAATATGCCTTCAGCCGTCCTTAACTATAATAGGCTTGGTAAGAGGCAGTGAGTTCACACCCCCTTGTGGTTTAGCGGTGAGATGCCAGGCACTGAATTAAAAGAAATCAGAAGATTGCCAGTTCGAATCCATGATGTGAGTAGATTTTTTTAACACAAACTTTTTTGCCCCTAAAACCAATATTTGGGTGCCTCCAAACACTGATTTTATAGTTATCACGCAGTCATACTTCACATTTTCTCATAGAAGTACATATATTAAATTGCCCTCTCTCTCTCACAAGCAACCATCAGTGATGATTCCACACACTCAATCAACCAAAGCCGCTCTAATAAGGACTGACTCAAGCCAATGGTGCCACACATCATTTTGGGCAATGGATCGGCCACCAGCGCTCAGTAATGACCTTATGGCCAACGGTGAGCTCAGTGTGACCCAGACCCAGACCCTGCTGGACTATTTGAGAACATTAAGATTGATTCATTGACATTTTGCTGCACTTGAGTGTGTGATTTCACTTTGACCTTGGTAGACACCAACTTATCCAGCATTCCTTCTCAAATCAATGGTACTTCGATAGGGATTGTAGCCTGCCTTTGTTACAGTAACAGCCTCTGCTCATTTAGGAACACATTAAGGAACGTGTTGGAACATTAGAGTGAGGAATAGACTGCTTTTGGCCAAAACACCTTTGTCAGCAATGTGTGCACCTTAAAGCAGCTGAATTCTCTGCTTACAAAAGATGCCTTTGGGTGTATAGACTATGTTGACATGCACAACTATGTCTTCATTCAGTCCAGTTTCTTAGACTAATATAGACTTAGTTGGGCTGTTGAGTGCATTTATACATCGCTACAAATGGAAATAACTAATGAATTACTTACACTGTGTGTTTTGTCAGCCATGACACAGTCATGTTCAAGTGTGTGAAGACCCATGGTTGAATGAATGTTGATTTTCGAAGTGAATATACACATCCGCCTAAATATGGCACGTTCCTGGAAATTACAGTGCAACATTTCTGTTTATTTGTGATTTACCGTACTGGAAAACAACGTAATTTGTGTTTTCTCTATATTTTCCAGTATGTTACATTCAGCAAATAAACAGTATTTTAAAAGTGTACAGTCAGTGTGTTCTCTGTAGGGGCATGTGACTATTTTCACTTCACTTAATTGACTAGAAGGGCCCAAACTATTCCATTTGACTGTAACAGCTTAATGATAAGCGTGTGCTTGGGCACATTTTCAGTGTTCGTTCTTTAGACTGAATACGAGCGTCTCCCCAAGCCCTAGTGAAAAGTTCCTACTGTGTCATTTGGGTCATGTACACTGTAGAAATACTTCATTCATGTCTGATCATGGATGACTTTTCGCTGTAAACATGTAGAGACAGTTTAATCCTGTTGTGACAGCAGAGATATGGCCATAAGCCTGCTGCTGTTGTTAGTGTGACCATGGAGGTGGACTCACGCCTGACTCAGTGTTAATTTGGCCAAGGTCAAGCACATTGACGCTATTTCTCGCCAACCCTGCAGGCTTGATGCAATAAACTGCCTTGGATTCTCCTAGCGAATAAGCAAAGCTCTGCCCTGTTTGCCACAATCCAGCATTAATCCAGAGTAAGTGGGTGTGTGTAGAGTACTGGGTAGAAGTCTTAGGCTTGAAAAAATATTTAAAGCAGTTTATTGAGGCAGTAAGTGTTTATTTGCTTGGAAAAAAAACAATAAAGTAAATATGGCTCAACATTAATAAAATAAATTGTGATTTTATTGTGTCAGTATTCAAGCTTTACAAACATCCAAGGCAGCCCAATATTTGCAGTCCAAGTTAAATATACAGTGTTTTTTTTAACAGATGATTTGACAGGCTAATCAATACTTCATTAAGTTTTATGTCGTTTTATGTCAATAAATAATTAGATGGTAGAATTCAGCAAACCTGTGCAGAGATGGGCCACATGGAGGACAAACCAAAGTAACTTTTAGATTTCCTTTTTTTTAGGGAAACACTGATATGGGAATTGTGTGCTGATGCTACAATCCAGTATTTTATGTACATATGTTCTGAATTCAAAGCCCATACAGAAACATTTAGCAAAAGAATGAATTAGGACCACGTAGATGAGCCTTACAGATATAACATAACTATCGTTGGGTTATAAATGCTGCAAAAAGGAATAAAAGGCTGATTTTTTTCAAAAATAGTCCAGCGTCAATTGGCCAAGACATATTAAGAGTCAGAATGGGCTTCTTTAATTGGGGTTCTATAAGGCTAAAGTTGCTGATAAATATCCAAATCTCTTCTGTACAAAATTCTTCTACCCTCTCAAACTGCATCCAGCTCTTCATTAAGGTGCTGCAGACTTGTGGATGTGGTTTAGAACACTTTAGACTATGAGCTAAAAAAAATGAAAATTGGCTTATTTTAGACAACAGGGTATATTTTCATGAACCACCTCAAGCTGATCTAGAATCGGTTTTCTGTAACAATGATCCAAGATCAGTTCTCCATACAAATGTTTTGTGAATATCATCCCTGGTGTGATCTGAAAAGGTTGTCTGAAATTGAGCTAATTTTGGGGGCTCACAAAAATGGTAATGTATTTTTATGGAAACAGTTTGAGTGACTATTGCCTTGTAGTGTTTTTAGCAATGGTAACCTTGTAGTGAAATTTGGACCAAACATGTCTAGATGGAAAACATCTTGGGTGGGTAGAAATTTGAGTACATTTGATTTTCATTCCTTTAATGTTCCTTTAATTGGTTTGATATAACAGTCGAATCTAAACACCTATCCCAGATCTGTCAGTAATTTTTTTAAGCAGTTATTTGCTGATACTGATGTTCTGATATCACTGTGCATTCATACTGTTTGATTGTGTCAACATTTAATTGCATGTATTCTAATGCCATGCGGAGTTCAGCATGCATATGCACTGTTCTTTATGTGTGCAGGACATGGGAGGATGCTATAGATCTGTATGTTTGTGTGTGTGTGTGTGTGTGTGTGTGTGTATGTGTGTGTGTGTGTGTGTGTGTGTGTGTGTGTGTGTGTGTGT
>JBBJLS010038390.1:0-14061 GCA_037577275.1 Bryconaethiops microstoma
AATCTTGATACTTTTTTACTGCTTTCTTGTTCGTTTGAGTTTATTCTGATGTTCACTTGTGTTTTTGCTGGCAGAAATAAACCCACTGCTGATATAAACACATTCAAACTATTTTCATAGGTGCCAAAGACTTTTACACAGTACTGTACATCCTGTTTCCAACCAAATATTACACAAATACATTCACAAGCCAACACAGTTTAAATGTAACTGTGTTTTTAGGTACTGCTTTAGTAAATACATTTAGGTATTACATACTCAACCACCATAATTTAAAAATATTCCTCCCAAATTCAACCATCAATACTATTTTATAGGTCATAGATTTATAGATTGAAATTGTTAAATTTTTTAACAAAATATAATACGAGATGAAAACAGCCTGAGTACTTGCAAAATACGCTTTTCAAATGTTTATCATTTTATTTATTGACAAAAGTATTTGCCTCTTTAATTACTCGATCAGTCAATTAACCTTAAATGGTGGATGGTGGAGGATGACATCACTGGAGAGTTTCAAGGATAAAAACCAATACTAACCGAGAGGAATGGACACTTGTCTCACAGATACTGAGGAACACCATAATGACCCCAAACCTGTTGGAATAATATTCTGTGATCCCATTCCATCAGGGGGAAATCAGACACACCATTCCATCGTAAAAACATCATACCAACTATCAAACATGGTGGTGGTAGTGCTTTGCTGCTTCAGGGCCTTGGCAACTTGTCATAACTGACAGAATCATGAATTCTGCTCTCTACCAGAAAATCCTGCAGAAGAACATCTGATCATCAGTCCATGAACTGGAGCTCAAGCAAAACTGTGTAATGCAGCAAGATTATGATCCAAATGCAAAGGAACAAATCCACCAAAAAATAACAACCTAGTCAAAGTCACAATTTTAACCTCATTTAGAAGCTGCGGCAGGACCTTAAACAGTCAGTTCATGCTTGAAATCCCTCCGGTCTTAGAGAAGAACGTGCCAAAATTCCTTCACAGTGTGAAAAACTAATCTCCAGTTATAGGAACTGTTTGGTTGCAGTTTTGCTACTCAAGGTAGCACAAACAGCCTTTACACTTAAGAGGCAATGACTCTTTTACATGGATGATGCGAGTCTTCAGTTATTGTAACGATTAATGCTCCTACGTTCATATATTATTTTTTACGAATATTTTAGTGTGACGAATACGAAAAAGCGGAGGAACAGGACAACATTTTTTCACAGGACTCTACAACGTTACACAATGGACAACTTCAATACTATTGTGTCAAAATAAAAAATTTGCCCATCAACGCTTGTCATGGGGCGGCATCTCTTTTCCTGCGGGGCCGAGGGGAAGAGAGAGAGGGCTGATGAGCGTTTCCTCATTAGGAAGAGCAGGATCTCTCTTTCTTAAAGTTGGGTTAATGAAAGAGTCTCGGTCTTCTTCATATCCTTCGTGCAATCAACTATTCATGAGACTAATTTGTAATTTGTAATCTGCATGGCGATTCATTTCACATGACCCATCAAGGTGATGGTGGCTTTAACATAATTTACAATTGTAAACACAGAAATATGCCCATGTTGTGCGTTTTTCCCCAACGAGCATCCCGACGTGGAAAACTGCACAAACAAAAATCGTTAGGCTGAATGCAAAAACTGCGCCACATAGAAAAGATATGCAGACACTGTGTACCAGAACTCTGAGGCATTTGCACTTATATTGTATATTTTGAGAGCATGTTTACGGAACCCATTAAAATAAGACATTTTTGAGTAAATACGTATCTTCTGGTTTGTTAGCTGCCTGTTTTGTCACTGCATCATTGTAACATAAAACTCAACAAAAATGTGAGTGCAGGTATTGGTATGTCTCCCTCTCTCTCTCTCTCCCTTCCTCCCTCTCTCTGTCAGCCTGGGGACATGAGGCCATTAACCTCCTGCAACCGGCGCCTTCTCTCCTTAATGAGGGGCTGCAAGTACGACCTGCTCTGTCGTTCATATTTCTCCTCTCTTCAGTGAGCCAATCTGAGACGGTCTGTCGCTCCAGAGAAGGGGGGATGGGATGAATGTTTCTGTCTGACCGCCAAAAGAGAAGGAGAGCGAACATATTTACGGTGCTTAGTTAGATGTGTGAATTCACATCAGCAAAGTGGAGCTGGAGAGACTGTCCTGGTTATTGTTCTCAGTACCCCCCCACTCCCTTAAACATAAAGGTGCCGAAATAGGTCCTTTATAGTGATGCCGAAGAAGAATCAGCTTTGGTTCCCTAAATTACCTTTCAGAGCAGTTTAAAGAATATACAAAATACAGCCATGGAAAAAAATGAGAGACCACTTTTCCCTTTGTTTCTGTTCTGTGTGTGTGTGTGTGTGTGTGTGTGTGTGTGTGTGTGTGTGTGTTTGAGGTACTCTTGCCAGGAGTAAAAGGCTAATTCACCAACGTGCTATGCCCGCAGCTCAGGAGATGAGTTGGCGGCGGGTGTGGGCAGCGGGACAGAGAGGATTATGTGGATGGCGCTGAGGGGACAGAAATGAAGAGTTCATTTTGACCCCAGTGTCAGCAATTTCCGCTGAGGGGAGATGGTGCTCTCTGCGGAGCGCGCTTAGTCAAAGACTTTTTAACCCTATGGAACTGGCACTTCAGTGCACTGATGCCCATGGTGCATGGAAGCATAATGTCACATGGACTGTACTGGAATATTTGCACCTTAATTATTCTCTAGGCCAATGATTTCCAACCTGGTTTGTCAAGTACCTCTTGTCCTTCACACTGTTCCGACATTCCCACTCTGGATAAGTTTCTTCTTCTTTTTTTTTGTTCCAACCTATGAATAAGCAAATATCATATCATCTTGTGTTGTGTAAAACATTCTTGGAGTTTGTGATATTTTTGCCTTATTGCCCACCCCTTGTCTGGACACTGGATATACACTGATGCGCACTATACGAAATACATACAGTGCATTGTCCTTTTCTTCAGCTTCACTTAACATATAGGTGTAGTGCAGTTTCTCTGCATCATTTGTTAGCCCTCTTTACCTTGTACGTCAACGGCCAGAACCCACAGGCCCTCAAATGAGCTGGTATTGAAAATGATAATAATTCTTAGCACAACTAAGTGTGTGTTTGCTTCACAGAGTGTATCACATCAGTGCTGTCTCAGTTTTTAAATATCTAAGAACCACTGCACTGAGAATGATTCACCACAATTCAATATAAACTACAAAGTGCACCTGTATGGTAATTGGAGCTGATTAAAGGGACAGTGAGTTTGTTCCCTGATGGTGCAGCAGGCACTCATGGCTGGACGTCCAAGAGAGTTCAGTCGGCTTTGCTCTCTCGGTGGGTGGATAGAATGCCCCATCCGTCCCCATCACTCAGCATGATGCTAGACAGTGCAAACATCTGTTTTGTCACTAAACTAGTGCTCTAACAGTATTACACTGTCCAATGACTTTTCATTAGTAGCAAATTTAAAAAATGCGATGTCTGGCTTTATGTCACTAGTAGTAAGCATATGCTTGCCTTCACCCTCCCAGTATTGGTGGTATTGTGTGATTGGGACAGTCCTGACTAGTGGCTGGAATTGAATATGACTAAATTGTGCAGAACATTGGCATAAATCCAAAAAATGCTATCAAGAACTGTGAATCCAACTGGCTTTTATTCCGTCTAATCAAACAAATAGTTTTTCATGGCAATAAATATATTGTTCGTATCTATTCTCAGTAACATTTAAACATCAAGAATATTAATTACTTTTGACAGTGTCCTACATCTACCGTCTCCTTCTCAACTGAAAATACCATAGATCTAAGGCGGTTAGATATTCCAAGAGATCTACCTCGGTGTGTGTAGGAGAGACCCAGAGAGAGCGAGCGAGGGAGTGAAGAGAATCAGACTTTTCACACGCTGTGTTGTCTTCCACCAGAGGCATAAATGAACAGTCAGTTTCTTGAACCACTGCTTGGAATGCTTGAAATGCACGCAAAAGGAAACCATTGTCAGTTGCTCCAGGAATAGTAACACGATTTATAAACCTTGGGATGCTCAACGTTTTTGTCGAAACACATTATTTGACACCGTCAGTTTGACTTTAGAAATGCTACACTGACACTCCTGTCATAAAGCTAACAGCGGTGGTTGCTTTGGAAAAAAGGTTTGTCGTACATGAGATGTACTTTGTCAGTTGTCACAAGCTGTCATTGTGTTTTGCCAGGCGGTCTGAGAGTTTCTGCAGAAAGTGCTGTCAGATAATGCAACGAAGGCATCACGTCTTTAACATATCCCTTGACAGTGTATCTTTTCTTGCATATCTGTATTAGCACTGACTTTCTTCTATACCTGTCTGTGCTTGGGTCCTCTCTGGCCAGTGTTTGCATGTGAGTGTGTGTTGATGAACATTGTGACCTTATCCACCGGTCATGTCCCTGCTTGGCTCGCACAGAATGGCTAAGCAGCTTGGCTTGCCCTAATGGGAGAGACTAGAAGTGTCGTCATCTTTATACTAACCTTGTAGCTTAGCATCTGCCAAAGGTCACTTAGATCATAGCGAGAGCTTTTGTGAGTTGTCACTGGAGTTGCACTGGCTGAGAAACTCTGCCTAAGGGGCTTAAGCTACAAAAACAGGGACAAATCGCACTTTTTTCTGTACTGTTCAAATGGATTTACGATGAAAGTCTTGGTGTCAGCAACTTTTCTACTCTGTTTTTTGTCCAATGTTATTGCAGCCAAAGTCTCTGCCCATGTAACTGTTTGCTCACAAAGTTCATTTAAAAACAACATACCATCACAACAGAGTCCATCTAGGCTGCATCTCAAACAAAATGGCGCTCGTGTCTGACCTCAATTTTCCACTGGAATAAAAATCAGACCGCCACATTGATTCTGGCCCTTCAGGTAACATTTAAGTCGCCATGTTGTCAATAACTGCTAGGAGCTCTTATTTTGCAAGCTGAATGCTCAGTGAGTGTGTGTTTAGGCCTGAGACAAAAAGCGCATTGACTGATGCTGTGGTCCATGCGTAGCAAAGAAAGGTCACGCTATAGATGCTAGTCCTACCTGTAAGCCTGAATAACCTGCCATTGATTTTTACCACATGCCACACGAATGGATCTCCAGAGAACATTTCAGAGGCTGGTGCCTAGCAGCTGTCAAGAAAAGTATTCTGAGTGCAAATGCATTTCTAAAGGCTGGTCGCCCGCCAGCCAGCGAGGAGCACCTAGCAGGTCTTTATTTTACTTAACTACCGAGGACATCTTTGGAATACGTAAATGAGCTTGTCTATCTTTTAGCACATCTCTTCTTTTTTTTTCTTTCAACAAATTCTCCCACTCTCCCCTATTAAGATGAGTTTTACACGTATGCCTATTCTGCAATTGGATGTCAGCCTTCATTATTTAATTTGGCTTTAAATGAGTCCTTACTACTTTAGAACCATTGGTTCCTTAAGAATCATTTTTAATTTAATTTAACCATCGAAGGCTTTTTTTGGGAACCAAATTTTCTGCGGCATCAGTCAGAAGAGTAAAAACCAGGCTGAACTTACTACACATGGTTGTGCTCTGCTACTGTGTTTTATATAGAATACTAGCTGAATTTTGATTAGAAAATAACCCATTTTGCACTGCAGGCTTGACCAATGTTCCTGACTCACAGGCCACTGATGTATAGAGTGCTAGACTGAGCATTGTCCTCTTTTTAAGTGGGACCAAATAGGAACCAACGTTCACAACAACTCAGTTTAGTGACTCGTAAATGGGATATTCTCACTCATCATACTGGTTTGTTTTACACAGGCCTATTTTTGTTTTCACAATTGCCAGTTCCTACATAAAACTGTCTGACAGAAGGCCCGTTCTTATTAAAGTAGTAACTCTGCCCACAAGATTCTCTGATGATTGGCAGATTTTTGTCTTGTCAGACTCGTATTCTGCTTGCTGTTATTTTTTGTGTTAGAATGGCAGTAAATGGAGAATAAAGAGGCCATGCTGAGTCACAGTGTTAGACTGCAGGCTATGTGATCTGGCAGAGCGGAGCATTGTGTGTACGTCCAGCTGTGCTGATCTGTGGGTGTGTGAAGAGAAGCCTGGGTCGCGTCTCCAGTGATTCAGGGCAGGGTGACACAAGGAGGCTCTATGCAAATACAACAACGGTTATAAAGCCATAAAAGTTTACCGCATAGCGCCTGAGGTTGCAGCTTTTTAAGGGCCTGCTATTCTCAGAGGGACATGATGCAAAGGAATAACTGATGTACAGTCTTGAAATCAAGTGAAAGTATATACTCATACGCACACACACGCACACACACACACACACACATGCACACACACACACACACACACAACACATTATAATTTCCTGTTATATATCTATTATTTAAATTGTGTAAAGACATTTCCGTGGCAGAAACTTCCCTGTTTGCCCCTGGTAATCAAAATTGTTTATGCACCTTTGGTTCGCTCTCTCTCTCTCTCTCTTTTTTTTTTTCTGTCTCTCTCTTTTTCTCTCTCTTGCTCTCTCTCTCTTTCTCTATCTCTTTCTTTATTTAGTAAAGACATCTTTTACATATGTAATCTGTGCATTAGAGCCAACCAAGATCAAGATGTTTTTGAGATAAATGATAAATTATAGTACAATATGTCTCTATAGTCAGGATTTGAAGGACCTTGAAGTACTGCTTGTTTCCTTAAAAACAGAACAT
The DNA here is from genome assembly GCA_037577275.1 of Bryconaethiops microstoma. Classification (NCBI taxonomy): domain Eukaryota; kingdom Metazoa; phylum Chordata; class Actinopteri; order Characiformes; family Alestidae; genus Bryconaethiops; species Bryconaethiops microstoma. The sequence goes on from JBBJLS010038390.1 coordinate 6,694, forward strand.
AATTAGACCTGTTCAATTAGATGCATTGCAGTACATTGTGTGAAATGTTGAATAAAAAGTCTCTGACTTTGTGGCAGTATTATTTAATTGCTGAACCACACACTCTTTATCTGATGTGCTTACACACTCACACACTCAATTTATCAGATGTAAAAAAAAAAAGAATTTCTTGAAGCATCGTGTTTTGTTGCAATATGTACAAGAAGTGTGATTTTGACAGGCTGGACATATATTAAATGCCCCAAAAATATCACCTACTATTCTAAAGCATGAAGTTATCAGCACTGCTGTTGTTATTTCAATTTTTTGTACATCTCAGGACTCAGACAACATTTTAATCGTTTGATGTAGTGACTTGTTAGGAGAGCTTTTAGAAGCATCGAACACTTTAAACTCCTGTCATCACCCATGTGAACAATTCTGACTCCGTAACTGTCTCTAAAATAGCACCTCACAAATTACTCTGAATAATCTTTATATTTTAACACTTCAAACAGAAATGTGAAACAATGTGATTATCATTGGATTTTATTCTGTGGTCATTTAAACCTTTACCTGCAGAGTCCTGTCCCTGCTGGCAGTTAAGGGTGGTCTCTGTTGATACACCAGCAAATTGGGGTAGATGTGTAGTGCCTGAGTTCCCACATGTGTTACTGCTTTACTGCTGCAGTCAGGGGCGGAGATTATCAGCACTGCCCTCCAGTGACCATCACTCCGCTTGGAATCAGAGATCATAGAGGTTTTTGCCTTGACCTCACGGTGGGCTTCATGCTTGTTCAGTTTGTTGAATCATAATATGTCCTTGATTTGATATTTAATGGTAGCATCCTCACCTAGGTTTGAAAGACAGGTAGATGTGAACCTACAAGCTCCTCGCTGCTCGGGTGGCCATTAATGTCAGTCATGTGTTTATACTTACTCACCCCTGAGTTACTTCTTTCAAAGTTGCACAGAGGTGTACCTGCATAGTAGAGCAGGGACCTGCGAGAGAGAGAAAGAGGGAGAGAGCATCTGTTAGAGAGAGTTAGAGAGAGAAAGAGAAACAGAAAGAGAGAGAGAGAGAGTCTGGTTAAGTCTTTAAATGAGAACAGAGATGCCTTTGCTTGTTCTGCGATGCACTTGGTTGAGTATTCATAGAAGCTGCCCAAATCATCGATCGGCCCACACTAGAGACACGGCCTATCTGACAGCATGCTATTAAAGAGAGCTAGCATAGAGCATATATAGCTGCACTGAGAAGAAAACCTACTATTACTGAAACAAAACTGTAGGTATGTCCATTGCCATTGCATAGGCCATTGTATTCTCTTAGATAGCACTTTCTTAGACAGCACTTTTATAATGAACTTTATAACTCTTCTGACTGCATTTCCACACATGTGTGTGTATGTGTGTGCTTGTCTTTTAGCAGATCAAGCCTAAACTAATGAAGTAGCGTTCTGGTATCTTTCCACCATCAATAATTTAGCTTCCAAGAGCTTCTCCAAGAACAAAGCAAGAAATAATGAAATAAAAACAGCACTTGACTTTGCACTAAATTTCTGCAGAGTGAACGTGTGCACTCACTCTCTGTTCTTGGTGGGAACATGTTTACAGGCAGGCCAGAGTTGTTTATTAAAACACAATCAGGAAGTGCTCTTTAAAATGAGGACAGCATGGGCCAAAATGAACGAGGGCCAGTGCGCCTGTGCCACTCTGAAGGACTGCTCATTCAAATTAAGGACGCTGTGTGTGAGAGGCCGTTCACCGTGTCTTTACAAAAGTGAATCTGTGTGGAAATTCAGTACAGAATTAATTCCAGAGCCCAGGTTGGGCTAATAAAAAATTGCAATGCTACAGGAACTCTTTTACAGTGTGTTTCCTGGTGCTCTCAAGAACTGCGTCTCAGAAAACACAGTTCACTCTTTAGTAACACTTCTCTTAAAGCTGATGAGGCACCCTCTGTGAAATTGCAGCTCCAGGGATCTAAGAAAGAATGAGTGGTGGAAAAGCAATGATGTTCCCGCAGCTCTTAGACATAAGTTGTGCAGGGGTAAAGAGCAAGAGGCTGAAAGGTCAATATCCCTGTAGATGCTCAGTGAAGAAGGTGGAGAATGAGAATGTGTATGTCTATTTATGTAAAAAGCTATCCATCCATCCATCTATCTATCCAATCAATCAACCAACCAACTGATCAGCCAGCCATTTCTTGGACAATGGACCTTAAAGACCAGCATGATTGCCTCTCTCACACAATACTGGTTGTAAGCAACTAAAATCCGGATAACCAGTAATATAAACCATGTGAAAATATTAAGTAATTTAATAATTTTAGGTGACCTGCCAATATATTGGTTTAGTGTTAGAAAAATTGTGCTGGACTTCAGCATTCCAGGGCCAAAGTAGGTTTACAACCTCCTTTAGAAGGTTCAGCTTTATTCATGGGTCATTTCTGTGAACTGTGTGTCAAGGGGCTGTCTTTCCATCTTTGGAAGTTTTAGCCACTAGTGATGGCTTTGGTTCCATCAGTCTTGGAAAGTTAAGGAAAGTCTGCTTCTTACCTGGTTTTGGTTTAACAGGACTTAGTGTATTCAGGGTAAGCATTAAGCTTAGTCTTGTTGTGGTGCTATAAATCTGTATTATATCCTTAAAAGATTCTATTAGATCCTGATACACCCCACTCTGCAAAGCAATTGCATATTCTGTCAGTGACTGGATGTGGATGTGTTTGAAATTCGTACGTGGCACCAGTTATACTTGATAAATTGTCTCCTTGCGCAGATACAGCAGACAATTGAATGAAAGCCCTAGCTCTACTGAAGCATATCGCGTGTCTTCCTGCTGCGTGAGTGTATGTTTGTGTGTGTGTGCATATGCGCCTGTGTGCGCATGCTGGTTCCCCCTCAGGCCTTGTTGACTGTTATTAAAATGTGCTTTTCCAACAAGAACGAACCAAATCACAGTCTACTCCTGCTTTACAACTGGATTCCAATTACATGAGTCTTCTTTCATCTCACCACTTAATATCAGCTCAGCTCGGAGTCAGAACGCAGCGAAAGCAGCGCGAAAAAGAATATGGTAGATTTCTTGCTTTATTGAGACAGAGAGTTATTACTCTCCTTCCTTGCAGTGTTTACCCGATGCTGTTATGTAGCAATAAAGTTGCTTTTATTTTTCTGTGGCTTAGGTTTTCATAAAGTAAATGATGAGCGCAGGGAGAGGTAGACCAGTGGGAAAGCGCTTAGTGCTGAGTTATAGGCACTGTGGACTCTAACAGTTGCCTTATCGTGTTTTGAGCCGTGTTACATGGTGCATACTAGACTATGCCCTTTTTTTTTTTTTTTTGAAGTGTATCCGTTTAGTAATCCGTGTCCCATTATTTAGGCTTAACCTAGCTTTCCGTTTTAATGACATTTACTGTCATATTACCAGCGTCTGACCTGTCCATCCATCCCTGTAGAATACTAATTTTCACTTAGAAAATCAGCAGAACTCTGCCGTTTGACTGGGGGTAAACTTTTGCACGCTACTGTATATACAGAAACAGACTTTTTCACATAAGACAAGTAAAAATAAGTCGAAAAGATAACTACTGGTGCCGTTCCAGGGCTATTTTAAAGGATCATCTAAATTAAACCTTTCGTTATGGTAAAACGTTAAAATAAGGTTGTTGTTTTTTACTTACTGAGTGCTTGAGGCAGTTTTGGTGTGGTATAATTGTACTTCTGCTTAAGTTTTTGGAAAGGTATTTTTACCTGCATTGAGGCTTGTGGTTCTCAAATCAAGCAGGCTGAAATGGACACGCCATCATGAGAACTGTGTGACACGCAAATCACAGTGAACACAAAACACAGGGAACAAAATGAGCGTGTGTATGTAATGTGTGAAATCTGAAAGATCTGGTGGGCTGGAGCATATTTGTCAAAGGGAGTAATAGGCTCTGTCTGCAGGAGGTGCTGTAAAACGAGGAAGCCCTGCTTGGCTGATGCAGAGGCAGTGACATGTTATTGGATGAATGCCTCAATTGAAAGTGACAGCATGGATAGAGCTGGGGGTGGAGAGTAGGGGAGGTATGGAGGGAGATGCCCTCCAGTAGTGCTGGGTCACTGTTGCCGACAGCTATGCCTCGGGGTTACTGTGGTGATTGACAGATCACCTGTCACCTGTCATGGAGCACCTGCATGTGGCCCGCGGCCTCTCAGATGAGACGTTCTGAAAGACTGATTACTTTTTTTTTAATCATTATTAAAAATGAAATGAAAGGGGAAAAAAAACAGATGTATGTAACGCATGTTAAAAAGATGTTCAGGGCACCCAGGTGAGAGAATAAGAAGACCTGAAATGTCATGGAAACCTAAAACTGTGCTATACAGCTACATACTGTCATTTGTTTTGGATAAACTATAGAGGGTTGTAGAGTTTCCAGACATGATTTCCAGACATCATAGTTATTATTTATAGCAGAAGTCAGAGAACGATCAGAAATACATTAAGCAGATGGACTAAATAGGGCCAGCAGGGCCAAAATGGAAATCAGGTTAAAGTCTAGACTAGCGCTGGGCAGATGTTACGGAACTAAAAATTCTGGTATTCATTATCGGCAGACATAAACGGTTGAAATATGATTGCTGGTTCTCAGCGATAACATTACTTAAACATTTTTGAGCAATCCTATATTCCATGTCAGGGCCTTTCACTAATAATGCATTGTCCTTAAGTAGCTTTTATTTTCCTCATAGAAGAATTTTTGGGGGTTAAAACACACTATCCTCATATTAAAGGTTGAATTTAGATGTATTTTAACTGTCAGTCATTTTAACCATGATGGTGTTTTGTGTTCGGATTTGCCCGTTCAACCTATTGTAACATAGTAGAAGATAAACAGCAAAACATTTGCACATGAGTCTTATTCCTTTATCTTCTTGGAAATGAGTGCTTTACATTTACATTTACAGCATTCTTTCAGACGTTCTTAGTCAGATTGATGCACTTGGGTCCTATGTAATACACAAGAAAACATGTTCCTCATACTGGTAAACCTAGACTTAAACTTAAGATCTGCTTGTAGACTAAGATTCTATCAGAGAATCTGGAGTTGGTACTACACCAGGGTCCTATCAGAAGACGCACACATCTTTTTTTCGTTTTGTTTTTAAGCTATGTGAGAAGTTTATGCTGTTTAAGTTTATGACATGAACATGCAGTTATTATTCTAAGTGAATCAGGGAAGACGTGGGTCTTCAGTCTCCGTTTGAAAAAGTTTGTTCCACTGCTTCGGTGCCAAAGCTTAGAGAAGTCTTGATGCAAGTCATCGACCTTTGAGAATAGGCGGGTCAAGTGAGGCTGTGACGTGATCAGGGCTGATCGGTAGATTGCCTCATATCTGAGGTGTAATTCATAATGGTCAGCTGGTATATTTGTATGACTGATTCTGATTCTGAATTCTTAAAAGCTGATTTTATTACCTTGTATTCAAAGCTCACACTGTGTGGCCTAAGTGAACTTATTAAATGCAGTAGTATTTTACTTTGTTACCAAAAGTTGCAACATAAGTAACATTATTTGTATTTCAAGCCTGCATGTTAAATGTGTAAATAAAGGAATCAGCTGCCTAGTTAAATAACATGAATGAAGCAAATTGCTCTGTCAGAAGGAAGAGGCAAATGGCCGTTTAGCACACGGAGTCATGCAGAAGTACGCAACATTGTGGTACAGGTGTAGAAGCAGCACTCAAATACAGTGTGATTGTACCTTTTGTTTATATAATATTATATAATTAATACAACACCTCATGTTGTTTATGTAACGCAATCTAACACAGTTCAGTGTTCTTGAGGCTAAATATGAACACATTTATTAGCCACAGAAGCTTTATTTAGTTGTAGAAATTAGCAGCTTGCTGCCTAAATTGCCGCTGCCTCAGGGCTAAAACCAAGTGTTCACAGGCTGATTATTATTTACAAATCGCAATAACAGTGACATACAGCTTTCACTTCTTACCGTACCTGTGCTTTAGGCTATTTATGAGAAGATATTCACACGCAAAACCCTATTTTGGTCTGTTCAGCACTGCAGCATGTTTCTGCCAGCCTGTCCTGCTGCCTCGAGCGTGTAGAGTGTGGTGACGTGCCAGTGCACGACTGTTCCACCACACAACTCAGTGGGGAAAATTATTGACTTTTAATTAATTTGTACCCCTGATAATCCAGTTGAAACGTTGTATGCATGCAGATGCTAGTGGTATAGTGGCAGTATCTCAAAACTGCAGGAGTAGAAGCAGCACAAAAATTCAGATATAAAATAATAAAAATAAAACTTAAGAACAACTGTAGTGTGATTGCTGATGCAACAAGCTAACGGTGCTGTAGAGCAGAGAGAGAGAGAGAGAGAAAGAGAGAGAGAGAGAGAGCGAGAGAGCGCCATACACTAAATATCCAAACACACAGTAAGACCAGCTGACAGGCTGCTGTGGAAATATATTCAAAACTATATATTTTACAGAGGCAGACATTGCACTTACATCACGCCGGCATTTAAAGGTCACACACAGTTTGTTAACGTGCGAGGCTACAGCTGGTCATCTGGTATCTGATAACAGAAAGCCAGCCTCTTTGTTTCCTTGTTATGACTAAAGATTGACCCTGTACACAAGTGAGAAATATTTATTTATTTTTGTCCTGCCTCCCTCCGTTTTGTGGTTGAAGCACGTAGCAGGATTACAGCAGTGACATGAGAGATTTAATTACAGCACGATGAATGACTCTACTCACCCTTTCCTCTCAACCCCTGTGTTTATCCTCTCTCTCTCTCTCTCTCCCGCTCCCTCTCTCTCTCTACAACCCCTCTGCTTCTCTTCTCTCTCTCTCTCTCTCTCTCTCTCTCTCTCTCTACAATCCCTCTGCTTCTCTTCTTTCTCTCTCCCTCTCTCTCTCTTTCCCTTTCTCTCCCTCTCTCTACAATCTCTCTGCTTCTCTTCTCTCTCTCTGTCTACAACCCCTCTGCTTCTCTTCTCTCTCTCTCTCTCTCTTTCACTCCCTCTCTCCCTCTCTCTCTGTCTACAACCCCTCTGCTTCTCTTCTCTCCCTCTCTCTCTCTCTCTTACTCCCTCTCTCCCTCTCTCTCTCTCTCTGTCTACAACCCCTCTGCTTCTCTTCTCTCCCTCTGTCTCTCTCACTCCCTCTCTCCCTCTCTGTCTCTCTCTCTCTCTCTTTCTCTCTCTCTCTCTCTCTCTCTCTCTCTTTCTCCCTCTCTCTCTCTCTCCCTCCCTCTCTCTCTCTGCCTCCCTCTCCCTCTCTCTCTCTCTCTCTCTCTCTCTCTCTCTTTCTCCCTCTCTCTCTCTCCCTCTCTCTGCCTCCCTCTCCCTCCCTGTCTCTCTCTCCCTCCCTCTCT
>JBBJLS010038411.1:0-14059 GCA_037577275.1 Bryconaethiops microstoma
GAGAGGGAGAGAGAGAGAGAGAGAGAGAGAGATAGAGAGAGAGAGAGAGAGAGAGAGAGGAAAAAGAAAAGAGAAAAACTAAAAGAAAAAAGAAAAAGGAAAGAAAGAGAGAAAGTGCGGCAAGTTGGGGGGGGGGGGAAGAGGAAAGTGGAAAGATTGTGTGTGAATGAGAGAAAGAGATACAGAGACAGGGGTCCTATGAAGGATAGAAGAAAGGAATGAGTGAGAGAGTAAGAAGGGAAAAAAAGGAGACGAAATTAAGAAAGACAGCCAAAAGACCATGAAAGAGAGAAAACGAATAGAGTGGAGAGAAAGAAGGAGCGAAATACAGGAACCATGAAAAGAGAGAGAAAGAGAGGGGAAATGAGGAAAAGACAGAGGGAGGGAGTAAAAGAGAAAGGACAGGGAGAGAGAAAAGATGGAGAGAGATGGGAAAAGCGAGAGAAAGAGAAAGGTAGATAGAAAAAGAGTACACAACTAGAGAAGCCCCACGGCCGCCTCATGAGAATGACGGAGACGGAGCAGAAAGTGGCCGAATACAGAATGTGGGCCTGATGGAGGAGCCAGAAACATGCACGAATCCCTCTGAGGGGCGTGCCAGGGCTGGAGCTGTGTTTATCTTCAACGCCCCCACACCATTTTATCAGATTACAGCACTCGTACTTCCACCCATGCCCTCGTCCCATCTGAAGCACATCATGAGAAGATTTCTGTTCATTTCCAAGCAGAATTTATTAGAGCTTAGACCTACAATATAAACGTCTTTATTCAGAATGAACCGTTTCTCCATCAGATACTCAAGTAAACGAACATTACCATGAACTCGGACATCTTTGTCTTTGAATAACTAAGCTACTGTGATACCAGTCTTCTATTGCCAAATTTGACTGGTTTTAAAAATAGGCCAAACTACACCACTACACACACTGAAAAAGAAATCATTTCAGATGTAGCCACTTTTCTTTAAGGAAGCTGAAAACTAAAGGAAGAACCTGCGGGAATAATGTCAACTTCTCCATATTTTACCTCCTTGTTGTGGTTATCAGCACTCAACCTTTCAGGTGGTGGAACCACCTTTGTCCCAGAAGGTTGAAGTTCAGCATGTGCTTGAACAAAAGTTTGGAAAATGAATATTTAGGCAAAATCTGATACCAAGGAAGGCTTTGATAAACATGAACCTGAAGCTACAGAACCTTTTACAGAACGGGGATGACAGTCCTACTGCAGTCGCGCCTCCATCTCCAGTCTGTGTTATTCACTGCTAGCATTTATCTTTAGAGAGGATGAGCAGAACTGGCCTCATATCATTTATGGACATTTTTGTGTGTGCAGCACCGGTTCTGGACGTTCTCGTGTACAGCATCGTCTAAACCTTCTGGGCTTTATTTATCCAGCAGACCCTACATGGACTGCAGGGGGTTGAGATGTTTCCTGGCCTGATGCGGAACAGTGGCCTCCGGAATGTCGAGGAGCTGCGTGCTGTAAACTTGGCAGCCGTATCAGACACGTCGCTCTGAACTCCACCACAGCTTGGCCGTCCGGTACTGCAGGGAGAACGACTTTGAAGCACTTACAGTACACAGATTTTGCTGAAGAAGACAAAAACAGTTTGTGTGGGATTCAAATTGTGGTCAAAGTGATTATTTGGTCCAGCTGCAGGCATTTTTAAGGTTGGAAATTTGCTTCATTTGTTTTTTAACTTTAGCCATAAGGTTAAGGTAGTTTATAGGAGTAAATTAATATAAATATTGTCAGGTTGGTTCAAATGTTCAATCCTGACAACCCCCCCCCCCCCCCGCCCAAATTTTCAGAATTGCGTAATACAATTTTAAATTTTATTCCCTTTTCTAATCAGAAAAAAGCCTACGAATATGATCATGCCACCAGTCCTTTTAAAAAAAACTCGGTTTTCAGAAATAATTATTGGAAATTCCAATTTTATTTCCTTTTCTAACCAGATAAAAGCCTAGCAGTTTGAGCATGGATGTGTAAAGAGTCCATTTGTCATATGTGAACACACTACAGTACACAGTTTCTCTGTATTTAACCCATTCACCAAGTGAAGCAGCGGGCAGCCAGGAGCACAGCACCCGGGGAGCAGTGTGTGGGGACGGTACTTTGCTCATTGGGACCTCTACAGTGTCACTAGTAGTCTTGGGATTCAAACCCACAACCTTCTGATCGCAGGGGCAACTCCCTCGCCGCCAGACCACCAGCTGCTGCATGTGTGGATAAGCCCACCCAGCCACCCACGCCCTCCGACAGAATGCACCAAGACGCCTGGTTTTCCACGTTAGACTGCAAATGAGGGACTCTTAAATAAGATAAATGGATAATACAGTTTTACATTTGATAGATTTACACTTATGTGTGTGACATACTGTTACTGTTACCTATAAAATGGATAGTATGATGCATGGCCAAAAACAGCAGTATGCAAGACCCCACCACTTTTTGATTGAACATCTTCCATAAAAACTCTTCCTCCTAACCCCGTGGAGCACAGACCTACAGACACAAACTGACAAAAGTCCGAATCACTGACAGGAGATGGGACGTTTCCCCAAAAAGAGGACAGCCACGGCTCACTCATTTCACTAGTTCTGTAGAATCAGAGCAAAACAACATCAAACATCTGATGTCTGAGGGTAATTGGGGTAAGAAGGGAAAATCTTTTCTTTTGCCAAACTGTTGCTTTCAGCGCCATAAGAAACATAAAGTCACCAATACAGGCCATTTTTTGTCATCCTCAGTATCGCATACACCATCTCTTCAATTGTTAAAATGAAGTGAAGTGAAAATGAAGTGAAATTAAGTATTGTGAAATAAATATTTATGCAGCCACTAATATAACAATTTATGTCATTTGTATGCTTTGAAATAGGCCGTATCATTAAGCTGAAATTTAAACAAGGATCTAAAAAAAATGTGTGAATGCACCACAGCACAAAGTGTGAACAGCATGAAATTCTTCCTCTGTGTTTCACCCATTCACCAAGTGAAGCAGCGGACCGCCAGGAACAGCGTAGTGGTTTAGGCGTTCGCCCTGCGAGCAGGAAGCCGTGGGATCAATTCCCAAGACTGCTAAGCACCTCTGAGGTACCCTGAGTAAGGTACCGTCCCCACACTCTGCTCCCAGGGCGCCGTGTTCCTGGCGGCCCGCTGCTTCACTCGGTGAATGGGTGAAACACGCTGTTCACACTGTGCTGTGGTGTGTTCACGTATGACAGCACTTTCACTTGTGTTTACATTCAGTATTACTGAGATATTCTGAATTGAATTCTGTACTGAATATGTATCAGAAGACATAAAAATTCCTGTTAATAATGTTATGACACTATTGTAACTGTAAACACATCTTGTTTCATTACTTTAATGTAAATTGCTCTTGAAATTAAGGGAGCACATGCAGTGTTCGACATGCTTCATGAGTAAATGTCAGCAGGTGAATCCATTTAGAGCCCCAGAAATACATCGTTTCATCTTAGTCTAATTCTGATCTAATTAAACTTTCAGCCTCATAAGAACAGAAGAGCAGGCCGGAAATCTGCTGTGCATTAAATTAAACTTAATTGGTATCTGGCCTCCTGTATTATGGGCTCATAGTTCCGCCTCTAACATCAGAGCAACATGGGCCCACTAAAAGAGCAGCAGCCTAGCATACCAGCTGCATGGGGTAACAGGTTGGAATGGGACAATGAGTTTGGATAATGAAGGGAGGGCCTGAAGCGTCCAACATCTTCATCGGGGCTTTGATCTCTGGCACATGCCCTCATACATTAATGCGTATGACAAAATGGACTACATTCAGGTCAGATTGTTCTGTTTCTTTCTTATGCCATGTGGATGGTCTTCTAGGGCCATGGTGTTCCTTGTTAACTGATGGGTTCATGTCTGAGCTCACTGACCCTTCTGGTTTATTTGAGGCCCCAGGCAAAATGACGTAATGCATGCTCTTATACAAGAGCACAATGGCATGATATGACACACCTTTACGTAATTTTCTGTTCTCACTTTCCTGTTTTTAGTTTAAAATAAGCACCACATCGTTGCTTATGCCCTGCACCTGAATATTTTCATTTTTGCAGCTCACTTTGGGGAGGACATTTTCATTTGTCAACAGGGGTAGAATGCGGAGGTTGTGTTGAAGGGAGATTTTCATTGGACGACTATATAGTGTGGCATTTAGAAGTTTGGAATCCGTCAGCCCCTCACTGCACAGCGTAGACACAGATTGATGTGTTCCTGTTTCTGAGGAAAGTAACTGAGGTTTGTCAAGTCACCAGGTTTGTTGGTAGGCGCTTCAGTACTTTGCCTGACCAGCATTTCATAGTGAACCACAGCTCCAGCCCTGCTTCTCATTATTGATGTATTTTTAAACTTTCGATATTTTAAGTAAACATGAATAAAAGTTATCATTATTAGTCTCTATTCACTTTCTGAGCCACTTATCTTTAACGAGTACCTGAGCATATTCCAGTGTTCAGAGGGTGAAAAGCTGACAAACACCCTAGTCTATTATAGGGCACACACACACACTGACAAACACACTCAGTCCTGTAGCATCTCCAGTTCACCTGACACACATGTATTCGCACTGTGGGAGGAAACCGGAGAACTCGGTGGATGCCATGGAAAGAACATGTCTACACTGAAAAGACCCACGGCCGCCCCAGCCGTCCCAGTAATAAGGGTGGTATGGTGGTCCCACTGTACCACCATACCACCCTCATTACTGTTCTTCCCAACCTATTTTGTGTTCTCAGTATTATTGCGGGTTTAACTGTAAACATTCACTTCTGTTAAACATCTGTTCTGTTGTTATATCATATCAGGATGCTTGATCAAATTGCTGCCAAAACTGAGCCTTTATGACTGAACATTAATGACAGTGCATTCTAATAGTATGGCAAAACCAAAATAATAACTATTGACTTGTAGAGATTAACTATTTCAATTTAATATTAATGTTGTTAAATAGGTTTGAGGAAATACTTCTAACTTCAATGACATCATGGCTGTAGATGCTCTCCTCTGTTAGGGGCTCCGTCACCAGTGTTTCCACACTTCCATCCAGATGTTTTAAGTTGAAAGGGAGCGATCCAGGAGACCAATTAGAACGTCACCCCAACTCCCTGTGACATTCCCTTTAAATAGAACTGATAGCTGTCCTTGTTCCAAAACATTTGCAACCAAGTTCCTGTGAGGAACATCAGAGTGAAACACATTTTTCCAGTTTAACCAATAACATCACCCAAGTCCCGAAGAGATATGCAATGTGAGTCAGTGGTCTGGGAACATGACCAGCAGCAGATGAATGAAAAAACACCACACTCATTCTGTTTTGCAGAAACTCCAACTAATATTCTTATCATCGAATGGGAGGCAACTGTTGAAATACAGAGACTGGACTACTCCCTTTATAGAACACTGAGTCAAAGCTTAATTTGTTTTTTATGGACAGTTTTATAGCCCTCCATAACTCAAAGACACTATCTAAAACACAGCTGCCCCCAAGCCATTTCCATTATCTCCGCAGTGAAATGAGCGCCAGAGGTTTAAAATAACTAGGCTTTTGTTTTAGGAGGTAAATCTGATGTGAGATAAGCTTTACGGAAGCGTAATGCTCTTAATAAAGTAGACTTTTTCAGTCACACCTATTCTGAAGAACTGTGCTGACTCACTGACTTAGGTAGGTCTACATGTTTCGCAGTGTTTTTCAGGTTTTAGGGGGTTAAGACATTCACAGAATGGGGCAGTTAATTTGTCCACCTGACATCCATTCTCAGCCCAGGACTATTGTGCTCACCTCAGGAGACACAAAGACCAAATGCTCAGTCTTCCTGGCCAGCTTCTCTACACACTGACAATAGCTAACAATAAGTACGCTAAAAAGGCAGCCTTTATGGCCATCTGCCATTATCTGTCCATCCTAAAGCAAAGACATGTCGAATGGAGACTGGTGACCTTTGCAACAATAGCAAATGTGTCCAAGGAGGAGTGAATGTTGTCTTTATTTAACCCCAAGACATTCCTCATTCCCTGTAGAAGAATGAGTTGAACCACAATCGACCAGTCAACTGGGGCAAATGAGTGAAAGAGTCGAGTCAGAACCTCTAGAAGTTCATACCATCTCCTACTTCTACCCTCTAATCTACAGTCTACATGGACCCCCAACATAATACAGTGTTAACTCATCGAAGTGCACCCCCTGCAACCCTGGTTAGGATAAATGGCTCAGATAATGGATGGACGGATGGATTTTATCCATCTTCAATCAATGGTTAGATATTGCAACCCTTTAGATGTTCCTGGTATTTACTAGGATGATATTTGTCCAAGTGAAACTCAAGAGGCTACTTTGCATATTGTTATATTTGTTTGCATTTCACATGACTGGGTCAGTTAGATTGTCTTGTGGGCTGCAGGAGCTTTATTGGTCTACTGCATGGTCTTAGAGCTGCAGAGGTTTGACAACCCCTACTCTAGGTCAACCAAGAGACTGCCCTTCCATTCATAAGTAGCGATGACCATTCCAGTGGCCTTGGAGTGACCTTATTGTTCTAGCATGAAAGGCTACAAAATTTGAATGCCATACTGCGTGAGTTAGCCAATACTGAGCACCCCAAAAAAAGAAATGATCTAATTATTAACAAGCCTATTAACCAGTCTTGTCTAAAGTTACTTTCATCCAATGCACATTCTTCGGATTAGATTCCAGGTGAGGAATGTGTTTCTTTGGCATAGTTGTGTCCCTAATGTTCAATGTCCAATAAGTGTGCATGCCCAGCATCCTCCATCCTGTGATTAAACACACTGTTACCTGCATCTCAATCTGTCTTCAGCAGTGTTTGGAACATGCCCTAAAGCTCGGCTGTTTTGTTTGTTGCACTGGGACGGATGAGCCCAGTGAATCATCCGGTTTGTACAAATAGATCAACCTCTGTTTAAAAATTGCTCCATAAAAGGAAGAAAGCATGTTTATGCAATGCATATTAGTGCAGGATGCTGATGCTTACTCATTTCGGTTGCATTCCTCGTGTTTGTGTTGCAGAGTCATAACAAAACTGGGGAGTTATATACTGTAGATTTATGTACAAATCCAAGCACAGCCTGTTCCGGTGGTAATGAATTCAGTCACATTTGTCTGAGACCATATCTGAAACACTCAAATTGTGCCCTACTTTGCTTGGCAAATAGAAGACAAGGGAAAGCCTATCTGTTTCCTGTCGCAGTGTATTCAAATCTGAGTGTGTTTGTGTCTGTGAGGGAGGAGAAGGACAGAGAGAGAGAGAGAGAGAGAGAGACAGAATGGGATTTACATAGAGACGAGAAGTCAGCTTGAACTGAACTCAGCCCAACCCAGGTGGTACTGCTGAATCTGAAACCTTGAACCAGTTCGCACCACTGTATCCACAGTCAACGTAACAGGCCAGCCCTCCTGCTATCATCTTTCAAACTTCGGTATCACAATCTCTACACTGTGTGACCAGCTTTTAATCTGATGTAACAACAAGATCATGATATTTTTACAGTGAACATCCCATTCCTGACTCATTTGGGCAACAGTTTCCCTTTAGTGAGCTCTGCCAAGGTTACTAAACGTAAAAACTATAATTGTCATGTCTCGTGACCACAGAAAGGAGGCACGTGTGCAGGTCTCCATATTTACCTTATTTACAAATACAAAACAAAAAGGCACGAGGGCCTATATACAAACTAAAGTAACCTCAACGGAACACTCACACCCAGATAGACGGTGGAACATACACAGAACAAAGACACTTATATACACAAAACCAGAACAAACCAAACCCCTAATCAATAAACTTAAACCACCGTCCGGCTGTGTCCTCTTGCTCGTTCGGAAAACATTTGTCAAAATAAAAGTCAGAATACCAAACTAAAACAATGGCGGCCACTGGCCGGGACATGACAACAAGTTAATAAAGGAAATACACTTATTAATTATTGATAAAATCAATTTCTATTATATATAAACTGAAGTCTGTCCTGGAGTTGATTTTCATTTATTATCTGAGCCACTTCTCCCTATTCAGAGCCGTGGGGTCGCTGGAGTCTATCTCAGCAGTTACAGGGTGAAAGGCAGGGAAATACCTTGAGGATATCATAGGGCAGACACTCAGATAAACACACTGTTGCACACACTCACACCTAGGGGCATTTTAGCATCTCCAATTCACTTGACCTGCATGTCTTTGGACAGTGGGAAGAAATCCAGGGCCTTCTTGCTGTGATGTCTCAATGCTACACACTGCATCACTGGGCTGTCCAGTTGCTGGTGTTATATGTACAAATCGGGCCTGAACCTGGCTCAAAATCTGATATTTTGTAAACCCCTTTGAGGTGAAGTCAAGTAGTAATCCTCTGACAGAGACTAGAGCAATTACACAATAAAAACAGTAGAAAATGGCATATAAGGATTTAAGTGTAGCGATTAGTTCTGTACAATATGGACAAAACTGAATACAATATATAAAAATGCACTGATGAATCAATAACATGACATGGTTAAAGATTAGCCTTTACCATACAGAAACCCCCCACTTTAACGTAGACGTAGCAGTCGTGGTTTCAGTCCATCACGTATTTTTCTCTGAAACAAACTAATAAATGTTTGCTGAAACCCCCGCACTAACGCGGAAACTGCAGAAATCCTCCACATTTTTTCAACTTTTGTGATGTCCGGGCCTCGTCCACCACACCCCTTGTCCTCGTGCTGGATTGCTAAGCACCGCGCCCAAACATAAACAACCAGCACAAGGACAAGGGGTGTGGCGGACAGGTCCCAGACATCACAGCTCTTTTTGTGGCAATTTATAATTTTTCACGCATTTTAGTGCTAAATTATTAAGAAAAATATAATTTACTCATTTTGTAACATTAACATTAACGTAAATTCAGCTACATTTCCATACAAAAAAATAACTATAAATGTTTGGTACTGTGGAGAGAAACACAAAGAAACCACATCTTGGGATGGTGAAATACCGCTGTACTCAGCAGGTATTTATTTCTCCTTGCTGTCGATTGGCTGCTGCCCTTTGACGCAGCTGCAGTCCAGAATTTCCCTCATGGAGCATCTCGAGTGTTTTTCGTTTTGTTCTTCTTGAAACTCTTTTTTATTATTACTGTAAATTAAATAAATTTTTATTACTGTAAATTAAATTAATTTATTTCTGTATTTACCTGCTTATACCAAAGAAAACGCCCGTGCATGAATTACAGTACAGTCTATACAGGGGTGACATCGGTATTTACATTCTAGCACTGCGGGAGTTCAGTGTAAACTGTACAGTACGGATACGAGTTTGCCTTTACATTTTCTTTAAGGGTGATGTATTAAACCGAGTTTTAAATGAAATTAAAGTGTTTTGGAAGCATATTTGTGGGCATATGTAGGGTTTATACTATAAAAATAGGAATTTATAGGCATTTTTTTACTACGTCACAACATTGCGGTTTTTCACTATACGCGGGTGCTCTTGGAAAGTAAGCGCGGTTTACTGTAAACAAAAATTGTTCAGTTATGTGAATACCTACAGCACATTATTGTAATTTATTAGAGCACTCATTACAATATTGCAGCTTTCTGCAATATAATAACAGCAGAGGTTAATATTGTGATAATGATGCAGTACGCAGTCCTTGCAGCTATAAATTTGATTTGTGTCGTCAAAACACGTGACACTTGACCACAGCTGAAGAAAAGAAAAACAACTGTGGTTCCCCAAACAACATTCCTTTCAAGTCATCCTCTCCATCCTTTCAGGTCCCCTTTCTCTCACTTTCAGACACTCCTTTTCTTTTCATAACAGTATAATCCTCTCTCTCCCTTCCTTTCTCGCACTTTGCACACACGCATTCACACACCTCCCCCTTTTACTTTGGCTCAGGCGAGCAACAGCAACACAAGCAGAGACCATACAAGGCCCTGCGTCTGCTTACAATCAGTCGTTATTAAAGGATACACGCATTAATCAGAGTCAAGCCCATCTCAGCTCCATGTATGGGTCTCTGTTCTGCTGAGGGGGGAGAGAGAGTCTGCATACCGTTTGATAGTGAGGAGCCAAACGTCCTTCTTCAACAGGCAGGGATGTTGAGGTGATTGCAGGGGTTTACTCCTACACCTCAGTGTTCTGAAACACCTGCCTGTCTTTGTGTGGATTTATCCATTCGTATTAAGCAGCTAACAAATCTGCACCCTCTGGTCCTGTGGATGCTGGCCTAACACAGAATATTGTTTTTGTTTGATATATTTAGTTTTACACTTACATCAAATGTAATCACTTGGTCAAGAGGTGTTTGGTGTCTGGAGTTTGTTTCATTAGTTTAGCATTAGAACTGTGAGGATGTTTCCGGTAAAGCCCTACCCCTCAGGTAAAAGAGCCAATGGGCTGGTAACCCACCAAGGTTGGGGAGATATGTGTGCAGTAACCAGTACAATAATGTAAAATAATGAAATAATGCATTATTTAAACTAAATGCTACAAATGATGCAATTCTTCTCTGATTTTACTATCAGTTGTGAGCATTAATGTTAATGTGACTTTCAGCTTGGGATTCATAGATCACTTCCTATTCAAAATTTAGGCATGAGTGGAATTCAAACAATTCATGAATGCATGGAAAACATGCTGTGTTTCATTTTCCTTGGAACTTGGAGATGGGAATGACATCACACCCTAGTTCCAGTACGACACGTCAGAAAGGCAAATTTTAGTCAAAGTCAAAGTTAAAGTGAAATTTATTGTCATCTCAGTAATATACTAATATACAAAGAGACGAAGAGGTGAAGCACAGGCTCCACAGTGTACATATATATATATATATATATATATAGAAACAGATGTAAGACATTGTGAAACAAATGAAAAAGTACAAATAAGGAGATTTAACCTGTCCAAGGTTAATTTTATTTACAACAGTTTTCACTACTGGTGATGGATGGAGTGGCCATCTTGGATTTTGAGGTAAGGTTGGTGATTTTTCAGTTGGAAATCCAATTGAAATGGCCAGCTGGGAACTGGGAATTTATGACTTATCAGTTCAAATGGAATGTACCATAATTGCCCAGGTACATTACTAACATGGCTACCAAGTGGACAAACCTTCCCATAAGGACTTTCCTCAAACCAAGAGTATGGATGAAATACAGGCTTCGGGATGACTGCTGTGTTTTAGCTCAGGTACATTTTTAAAGATGATGCTGTGTCATGCAGTGTAGGAAACCGCACATGCAAGTCTGTTCAAGATTACTTAACAATTTAACGTAGTTTGAGGCAAATATGTTGATTTAGGCAGCAACTGCTAATCACTAGAGTTTAAGTTTCCTTTACTTGTTGGATCCATCGACCTAATAGCTTAAGAGGCAAACTTTGGAACCCCAGTCATGAATCCTGACTCAATGACTACTTGAGGTAGGAAGGAAACAGTACCATTGAAAGTGAATTGTACAGGAGGTTTAAGGAAAAAGTGACCAGTTTCTTAAGTTCTACATCTTGGGAGAAGCACAAAAACACTCACACACTGGAGAAAGGCAAGTGGTAATAAAGAGCTGGGCTGACTTTCTCACACCAGTCCCAGGACTCTTTGGAATGCTGTTACACAAGTTTTGAACAATTTATAGTGAGTAAATACTCCAAAAAAACAGAGTTGATGTCAGTCAGAATGGTTGCCAGTGTGGGTTGAATTCTTCCCTGGGTTTTCTCAGAGGATTTTATAAATGTTCAATTTGATAGCAGTGGTTTCCCAATGGGAGGCCTATTATACACCAACAATACTGATGCAATGTCTTGGTTGGGTTTTGGTCAGGAGGGTTTATAATTAAATTCTGTGGTCATTTTTGTGTCAGTTGTTTGGTGGATCCATGCCTGTTGGTAAACATCAGTTTAAACCACTTTAACCATCTGGGCAACCAACTGTCCTCTATTTTACTTTAAGTATGTACTGCATATCACCAGCTGACATTTATATTGTGTGAAAAATTCATAAATGATCCAAAGGAAATAGTCTCTTTTTTACGTGAGAAATTGGTCTCTTAATAGCACATTTTTGCCCAGAAGTATTTGGTTTGTACATTACATTGCACTGACTTGTGTATTTCTTGCACACTCCTCTGTCCTGTTTGCACTTGCGTTCTTTTGGTGTTCTGGCCTGTTCTGTTTTGCTCTTGTGTTGCTCCACTGTCCTGCAGGCACGTTGTTTCGTTTCACTGTGTGCTGTGTGTATATGGTCGAAAAGACAATAAAACCTACTTGACTTGATTTGACTACATGATTGATATACAGCCCAATAGAACAAAGGTCTCCAACTCCAGTGATCACTTGCATAAAACAACGTAAGTGAATTTTAGCCTAAAGTATAATTTTTGACATCAAGTGAGCTGCATAAATCTGAAGATAATCAGTTCTAAGTTTTAAAATCAACACTGGGACACAAAACATCCAGACACTTAAACCTTCTTATGTTTAAGGAACCTAAATTTAAATTTTTATTTAATTTATTATGTTAAATGCTAGTCACATTAACAGACATTGTGCATGACTAGTTGCAGAAAACAATGCATGAATGAGTTTGTTTTTTAATTTATGTATTTAAAAAACATGTGACTGGTGGTTGTTCCAACTTTTGCACACAATTGTCCAAACTGCACCATAAAACAAGCACACATTCCTAAGCACAAGTCTTTATTATGTCGTGCTTAAAAGTGTTATGTTGTGCATTATTAAAATGTATTTTTAAGTGGTTGTAGTTAAACAATTCTGATATCTGGGGGTGTTTCAGCCTCGCTAGGCCTCTTAACTTCCCATGTCCCTGTAAATATACTCCCTATTCACGCACAAACACACACACACACACACACACACACACACACACACACACACACACACATAAACACAGACACACATCCTGCGTGAGAACATTAGGTCGTACAGATTCTCAGAGAGATCAGCATGTGCTGCTGAAATCTTTCTAATGGTGCTGAGTCTGAGGTGGGAGATGAGGCCCTCACACTCACACACACACACACACACACACACACACACACACACCATTCTCATTCCTTCGTCTCCCTCATACATGCTAATGGACTTGACACTGGCATCCACTGGCCACATTTACCTTCCAGTTGAGGTAAGACAGTTTAAAAAGGCAGGAAATCTGCAAAGAGATTAAGCTCTGACCTTTTAAAGCTGAAACTCTGAGTGAAAGAACCCCTCCTTCCACACAAAAAAAAAAAAAAAAACTTCACCTATTTTTCAGGGAGGGCCGCGAAAGGAGTCCCAACACAGTGGGAAGGAAATCTTTGAAGATTTCTTCCACGAAAACAAGGCTGGCTACGAAAATAATAAAGCTGTGATGTTAGAAGGGCAGGCGTACATGTGCTCCAGCCTCCCAGAGAGAAATTTAATGCAACTTTATATTATCTTCTCAACTGTAAGACTCCCTGAGGGCTGTCTGATACTTTATGCTAGCTTTATAATCACCGACTCAAAACACTTTAACACTTCTGAGAATAAAGGTTTCTAAAGGGTTCTTGTCTTGAATGTACTACAGAGCCTTAGGTTACTTTATATTTTGTCAATTATGTCACTTACAAAAGTGATGCTACATTTTTCTGGTGTTTTTTTTTTCTTCCTGAATTCCACTTTTAAGACTAATGTCATTCATTTACATGATCATATTCCAATCTCTCTTTATCACCTAGAGTTAAACGGTCTGTTTGTGTTGCTGTGGCTTTAAGGCTGATATATGTAAATTAACTCTAATTGGCTGCCCTGTTCTGTACTGTTCTTTATTCAAAAAGCTGAAAAACTCCTTATAACATAACTTTCACTGTGAGACCTAAACTGCCGTGGACTGAATAGACAAATATGTGTTAATAGGTTTATGTAACATTAGGAAACCAGTGAATTCATATTTTTGCTCGTTTTAGTTGAGCAAAAATGGTGGTGGTGGCCTAGTGGTAGGATACTTGCCTCTGGATCAAGAGGTCGTGGGTTCGAATCCTACCTCCAGCACCACCACTGGGTTC